>JAVJIF010014808.1:0-160257 GCA_038442645.1 Agave tequilana
TCTAGCACTCGTTGGAGTCAAGCTCGTGGATCACGTTTGGATCGAGTCGATTTGGAAACGGCGCTCTTCAAGAAGACTTCGTTACAGTGTTTAGTTTATAGTTAGATCTATTTGTAAAGATTAGATAGTGTGGTATGCTCAAGTTCACAACACACACACTTATTTAAGTTTCATGTTTTTGTTTTCGATTTTGGTTTAACCGATCTTGGTTTTCATGAATAGATAGTATCAAAATAAGTTTACATGGTTTAATGTATATTAGATTTATTCTATATACATCTATGCTTCAACTATTTATACAAACTTAGTTTGATAGTTTATTTCATGAATTTGGAGTTTTGGTATTTTAACAAAACTTATTTTTAGATTTTAAGTCAAAAACATTGATATATATATCTTTCATGTATATTGGATTATATCCATATACTATATGCCTCAATGTTGTTTCATATCATGTTTTTTATTTGGATGAGTTTTGGACAAAACGATTTTCCATTTCAAAAATCATAGTTTTAGAAAAACGGATTTTGGTTTTCGGTAAAATTCAAGGACACAAAAATGGTTCAAATTGTTTGAAATATGTGTTGAATTTTTCCACACATATTTGTATATCAAAGTATTATACTGAAACTATTTTTGTGGATTTTTAGAGATTTTATGGGATTTATTTGGTAATTAAAAACCCAGTTTTCAAGTTCTAAAAATCAGTTCTGCCAGGCTCTGGCGGTCGACCGGACCCAGAGTCGGTCGACCAGACCGGTCGACCGACGTGCACAAGGACGTGCACGCAGGCCAGCCCCGTGGGCCGGTCGACCGAGCGGTCGACCGACTGAAGTCAGCCCACTCTCGGTTGACCGGTCGACCCCGGCGGTCGACCGGCCAGAGCCGTTGCTCTCTTGTACTGGGCACGGTCGACCGGGTGGTCGACCGGCAGGCTCAACGGTCACTTTTTTGACCGTTGGCCGGTCGACCGGCCGGTCGACCGGAAGGTCAATTTAGACCTTTCTGCCAGCCAACGGGCAGATTTTGATTGGGCCTATAAAAATCCCAATCCTTGGCTGTTTTTCACTAAGATTTTTAGAGAGAAATTTCATACTCTTTAAGTGTTTTTTCAGCAAAAAGTTTTTGGGTTAAAAATTCTTATTCTCTATTTATTTTAAAGTGTTTGAAAATTCAAAGAAATAGTGTTTTGGGAATTGGTTTTTGGTCTAAAAATTCTATATCTATTTGGAGTTTTCCCAAGTGATTTTCTTTTTCAAAAACACACTTTGTTTTCTCACACTTGAGCTTATCTATCTATCCTATCTATTAGGATCATTGAGAAAGAGATAGTTGTGGTTGTGAAAACCACCAAGTTGTAAACCCTCCTACTTTGTGTTATCCCTCTTGTGTAGAGGTTGATTTTTGGAGTGGTGGCTTTGTGCCTATCCCTCATTTGTGAGGTTGATATTGTTGGCTTTGTGCCTAGCCTCTAAGTGTAGAGGTTGTGTTTGTAATTGAGAGAGGAGTTGTGTACTCCCGGTTGTATTTCCCCAAATCCTCAGTGGAGCTTTCCTGTGTGGGAGTCCTGTGTGGACAAGTTAGTGAAAATCCTTCTGTGTGAAGGCGTGGACGTAGAGCTGGGTGCTCGAACCTCGAAACAAATCTCGGTGTTTGCGTTTGATCCATTGACTCTAAACTCTCTCTTTTACTATTGTGCCTTGCATCATTTATATTGTCATATCACTCTTATATGCTTGGTTGTGTTTGTTTGTGTGCCTCACTTGTGTTTAACCACGAGAGCTTCATATAGCACCTCAACTCTTATTCAGAGGAATCAAGAGGAGTTAGTCTAGAGCCATTCACCGGGAATTCGGCTACACTCGTTGGTTACACTAAGTGTGTTGCATTTTAAGTTTTAAATTCCGCATTTTGTTCATTAGATTAGTCGTACACCTATTCACCCCCCTCTAGGTGTTCTTACAATTGGTATCAGAGCCTACGCTCCTGATATTAGGTTTAACCCACCTAGGAGTGTGATCTTGGTTTTGTTAATCTATCATTTGCATTTGCATTTGCACACATATAGTTTGCACTCATGGATAGCCCTCCCATGTTTGATATCTCTAGACTTGATATATGGAAGGTTATGATGAGTTGTCATTTGAAAGCCCTAGATTATAAAGTTTACCTTGCCATTACCAAGGAATCCTACCTTAGTGATAACAAGCATATAGAGGCCAATGCACAAGCCCTAAAGGCACTTAGAGTATCCCTTGATAAAAATATTTACATGTGTTTTCTCACTATGATTCCGCTTTTGCAGTGTGGAATATTTTGACATCTCCCGAGCTACCAACGCTTATCAATAAGAAGAGGAGATCTAGTCGAGACGAGTCCGACGAACGTTGCTTCATGGTCCAAGAGAATGACTCCCTTGAGGTACACTCGGACACTCAACTAGATGTTAGTACTAGTTCTCATTGCAATAAGTGTTTGGATGCACAAGCCTTAAATGATGAACTTGCTAAAAATTGTGAAATTTGATTTCAAAATACAAACTTTTGAAAAAGGATAGCTTTGTTTTAAGAGAAGAAAATAAAACTTTATCTTTTAGACTTGAGATTGCTTTACAAGAGAGGGATGAGATTTCAAGTGAACTTGACTTACTTAAATCCCAACTTGAACTTGCACTTAACGAAAACAAAATTTTGAAAACCAAAAATGATTGTGAAAATGTTTTAAAGAAAAATGAGGCTTTATCTTCAAAAGTTGATTTTGTTGTAAAAGAAAATGAATCTTTAAAATTGAAAATTGTTTCTATTTCAAAGGAATTGGATTTAGTTTCTAAGAAAAATATTTCTTTGAAAATGATGTAGATTCACATGTTTACCATGCTAGTGTAGCTTCATCTAGCCTACCTATTGCATGCACCTCTTCTTCCATAATGAAAATGATATTTGTATGCTTAAGAAGAGTGTGGATTGTTTGGGCTCCACTTTGAGCCATTGTGCCATGAACCATACACGTTTGGAATCCATGTTTCGCAAGAAACAAGTTCTATCTATGCATGCACACCATACACGGCATAGACATGCTTCCCACGTTCACATCCATCACACAATGTATGCTCATGTGTACACTTGTACACATTGTGGACGTAAGGGCCACCTTGCTAAGTTTTGTTTTAATCGTATACATGATTCAACTTTAGCAACTAAATTTGTTTGGGTTAGGAAAGGAGCTAACCCCCATGGACCCAAAGAGTGTGGGTACCAAAGACCACCCCTATGCTATTTGATGTAGGTGTGGGCTCTCGCATGACGTGAGAGCGATGGTGCCTTGAGGTGATTGCGTTCCGAGTTTAAAGAGGACAATTTGGATGCATCACTTTCAAGGGAGATTGGTGGGAAGACCACCTTGTTTTGGAGACATGGAGAGTTTGCCTTCTAGGTTTTGGTAACGATCTCTTACTCCTTATTATGTTTTCATGTTTCATTTTAGATCATTCATTTATAGCATGTCATATTTTAATGCTCATTATGCCATATGCCATGTTTATTAGTCCTATGACATACATGATTAGTATTTGAGAACCCATGTTTAATATGGACTCATATTTTGTGTTCTCTCTATGTTTTAGCTATCGTGTAAATCATAGATCTAATGCATATGCATTTGTCATAATGATCATATAAGTTTTTGTTTTGATTTTTATGCTTCATGTTTTGATTACATGTCTAGATGTTAGTTTTCATTAAAACTTAGATATATACTTGTACAACTAGTGAGCCACAAATAGACTATTATATGTTTGTACTTGAACGCTCATTTGTACCCATTAGATGTACTAGTATAGCCTAGTTTTGATGATTCATACATTTAACTTGTATTCCCATTTTGTACATGTTTTTCATGTTTATGTTTAAACTTCATGTATATGTCTATTTTGTCTAAACTATTAGTTATACATATACATCCTTGAGCCACTTGCCTTCATGCATATACTTTTGTGGACTCGTTTATATTTGGATATGTATGTATACTTTAGTTTGTACATGACATACATATACCTTGAAGAATTCTACTTTTAATGACTTTCATGTTTTTAAGGAATTTCTTATTGAGCTTGATTGCACATTTTTCATGATGATGTGTTTCACATAACTCTTATACACTCACTTTATTTAATGTTTTCTCATGATTTTATTTTCATGAGTACAATTTGTGCTATATAGATTTTGAGTGTTTGGTGATCATGTGATCTACATGTTTTTCATGAAATATATTTTTGTTTTATTCCTTACTTGAAGGATTTCGTACTAGCTTACAGTTTTTCATATAACTAGTTCGTATTCTTCGTTCTGGTAGAGTTTTCAAATATGCTAAACCTATTTTCAATTTTTTTTTTGAAAACTCCTACCTGTCTAAGAGCGGTTGGTTGGCGACCATGCCTTGTATGCTCATTAGTGAAAATCTTTTTAAACATGTGCATGAAATGGGTGGTAGGAAGTATGAGTTATACACTTGATCTTATTATAGTTTCAATTGGTATCATTGGATCTTTTCAATTGGTATCACTATTGACATTCTTTGTATACTCATATATATTTTTATATATGTATGCTTACACTTCAAATAATATCAATTTCGATTAGTATTTAATTTTTCATACATATATACATGATTTATTTGTGCTTACTATATCTCTATATCTTTGAGCACAAATTTTGGTAATGCTAAGCTAGATTTCTTAAATGACTATTATATTTCAATTGAGTATGTTTCAATTGGTATCTCGTACAAGCTTATGCATCATTTTATTTGGTATTTCATAAAGGGGAAAAAAATTCATATTTCATCTTTTAATTGGTTTTGTTTACCTTTGGTATTCTACTCCCATACTTTATGATGAAAAATGATTGAAAAATTAATATTGATTTTAATTTGGTATCATATGAAAAATATCCTAAATTAGTTTATGTTTTTCAAATTGGTATCAAAGTGTAAAATTTTTTCTTTTGGTACTAATTTGTTTTTACAATTGGTATCAAGATTATCTATATGTTTACCTTTTTAAATAGATATATATTTTTTATTGGTATCATGTTTGCTTTGATTTCACCCCTTGATTATTTTGTTTCGGACAAAAAGGGGAAGAACATGTTTTATTGTTTTTCTTTACCCCTTTGTTGATGATTGACAAAAAGGGGGAGAAGCATTTGAGTTTATATGCATATTTTTATATTGGTATCAAGAGAGTTATTTTATGTATCAAAAGCATTACTTAAAGAACATGTTTATTCTAAGTTCATATTTTCAATTGGTATTTAAGAACATGTTTATGAGAAGAAGAAATGATTTATTTGATATCAAGAGCATGTTTTTTATTTGGTATCAAGAGCATGTTTTTTATCAAGAGCATGTACATTTCATTGTTTTATGTATGTCTATACATATTCATGTCTAATATTTATTGCATATCTTATTGTTTATTGCTATGCGTGAGTTAAGGGGGAGCTTCTTTGAAGCTTAACTTTAATCCATGCATATATAACTCCATGAGTTTTGTCATCATCAAAAGGGGGAGATTGTTGGCCCAGAGGCCTTCCACTCTAGTTTTGATGATGATTAACTCATGTAGTTATAGTTTAATAATAATCTTGTGATGTTTAGTTTTAGATATCTAACCAAGATATTAGTAGGTGATTAGCTTCAACAAAGGTGTTTTGGAGCTTTTCACATAGTGATTCAAGAGCCCGAACATTAAAGTTCATATCTAGCACTCGTTGGAGTCAAGCTCGGTGGATCACGTTTGGATCGAGTCGATTTGGAGACGGCGCTCTTCAAGAAGACTTCGGTACAGTGTTTAGTTTATAGTTTAGATCCATTTGTAAAGATTAGATAGTGTGGTATGCTCAAGTTCACAACACACACACTTGTTTAAGTTTCATGTTTTGGTTTTCGATTTTGGTTTAACCGATCTTGGTTTTCATGAATAGATAGTATCAAAATAAGTTTACATGGTTTACTATATATTAGATTTATTCTATATACATCTATACTTCAACTATTTATACAAACTTAGTTTGATAGTCTATTTCATGAATTTGGAGTTTTGGTATTTTAACAAAAATTATTTTTGGATTTTAAGTCAAAAACATTGATATATATATCTTTCATGTATATTGGATTATATCCATATACTATATGCCTCAATGTTGTTTCATATCATGTTTTTGTATTTGGATGAGTTTTGAACAAACGATTTTCCATTTCAAAAATCCTAGTTTTGGAAATATGGATTTTGATTTTCGGCAAAATTTCAAGGACACAAAAATGGTTCAAATTGTTTGAAATATGTGTTGAATTTTTTCACACATGTTTGTATATCAAAGTATTATACTGAAACTATTTTTGTGGATTTTTAGAGATTTTATGGGATTTATTTGGTAATTAAAAACCCAGTTTTCAAGTTCTGAAAATCAGTTCTGCCAGGCTCTGGCGGTCGACCGGGCTGGTCGACCGGACCCAGAGTCGGTCGACTGGACCCAGACGTGCACAAGGACGTGCACACAGGCCAGCCCCTTGGGCCGGTCGACCGAGCGGTCGACCGACTGAAGTCAGCCCACTCTCGGGTTGACCCGGTCGACCGGGCGGTCGACCGGCCAGAGAGCCGTTGCTCTCTGGTTCTGGACACGGTCGACCGGGCGGTCGACTGACAGGCTCAACGGTCACTTTTTTGACCGTTGGCCGGTCAACCGGCCGGTCGACCGGAAGGTCAATTTAGACCTTTCTGCCAGCCAACGGGCAGATTTTGATTAGGCCTATAAAAACCCCAATCCTTGGCTGTTTTTCACCAAGATTTTTAGAGAGAAATTTCATACTCTTTAAGTGTTTTTCAGCAAAAAGTTTTTGGGTTAAAAATTATTATTCTCTATTTGTTTTAAAGTGTTTGAAAATTCAAAGGAAATAGTGTTTTGGGAATTGGTTTTTAGTCTAAAAATTCTATATCTATTTGGAGTTTTTCCCAAGTGATTTTCTTTGTTCAAAATACTTTGTTTTCTCACACTTGAGCTTATCTATCTATCCTATCTATTAGAATCATTGTTTTGTGAGAAAGAGATAGTTTGTGGTTGTGGAAACCACCAAGTTGTAAACCCTCCTACTTTGTGTTATCCCTCTTGTGTAGAGGTTGATTTTTGGAGTGGTGATTTTGTGCCTATCCCACATTTGTGTGGTTGATATTGTTAGCTTTGTGCCTAGCCTCTAAGTGTAGAGGTTGTGTTTGTAATTGAGAGAGGAGTTGTGTACTCCCGGTTGTATTGCCCCAAATCCTCAGTGAAGGTTCCCTGTGTGGGAGTCCTGTGTGGACAAGTTAGTGGAAATCCTTCTGTGTGAAGGCGGGGACGTAGAGCTGGGTGCTCGAACCTCGAAACAAATCTCGGTGTTTGCGTTTGATCCATTGACTCTAAACTCTCTCTCTTTTACTATTGTGCCTTGCATCATTTATATTGTCATATCACTCTTATATGCTTGGTTGTGTTTGTTTGTGTGCCTCACTTGTGTTTAACCACGAGAGCTTCATATAGCACCTCAACTCTTATTCAGAGGAATCAAGAGGAGTTAGTCCAGAGTCCTGCACCGGAATTCGGCTGCACTCGTTGGTTACACTAAGTGTGTTGCATTTTAAGTTTTAAATTCCGCATTTTGTTCATTAGATTAGCCGTACGCCTATTCACCCCACCTCTAGGTGTTCATACAATTTTATTTTTTTATCCACTATTTTAGTTTTTTTCCACAATTTTAAGTTTCTATCCACAATTTTTTGTTTTTTACCACAATTTTAAGTTTCTATCTTAAGTTTTTGTCCACTTTCTTAAGTTTTTGTCCACAGTTTTACATTTCTGCTCAATATATTAACTATTTGTCTACCAATTCACCATATTGGCTCTATTAGTGTTCCCAACATCGGTGAACACGTTTGGTTAGCTGAAGATATGGTGAATGACACCATCTGTATCCCTGTTTGATGGCATGATTCTATTCGTGGTGTGGGGCAAAACAATTTAATAGCGTGAAAGAACTGAGGCTCATACTGATATACTATGCTATTGCCAAGAAATTTATTTATAAATTCGTGAAGAATGATAAAAAAAGGATCACTGTGGAATGCTTAGAGAAGCAAGATACTGGCTACACTTGGAGGTTCTACGCATCGCCCACACACAGCACCATGTTTGCTATTAGAACCTTTAACCTTGTGCACACATGTGGTGGAGACATAGGTACTGATGCGCACCAGAGAACATCGAGAAAATTTGTAGTATCCATCCTGTAGATTATACTCAAGCACCGTCCCACATACAGAGCCTGCGATGTTAGAAAAGATTTCAAAGCTCAATTTGGAGTATCGCTCAATTACCATAAGATTTGGTGGGAAAGGAATTGGTGCAGAACGAGCTTTATGGATTGGCAAGACACTCTTATGACTTCCTGTGGTGATACGTGTTTTCTTAATTTTGTCGACATTCTTATATTTTTGTCCAAATTTATATATTATGTCCACCTAACTAATGTATGTCCACTTCTCTTGTTTTCTGTTCACTTGGACTAATTTTCTATATCAGTCAGGTACGAGTAGAAGGTATTGGAGACGAATCCGGGTAGCTCCGTTTCTCTTGAGAGTGAAAACGACCGGTACAAGGCTCTATATTGCTTATGTTGCTTGCGTAGAAGGTTTTCTTGCGGTTGTAGACCTTTGATTTTTTTGGACGGTACCTTTTGTTGGCCCAAAGGCCCATCACTCTAGTTTTGATGATGATTAACTCATGTAGTTATAGTAATAATGATCTTGTGTTTAATTAGTCTCAGATATTTGATCAAGTCTTAGTAGGTGTTTAGCTTCAACAAAGGATTCGAAGTCAAGTTTTAGAGCTAACACGTGTTGATTCAAGAGCTCGCGCATCAAGATTGCATCAAGTACTCAAGAGGAGTCTAGCTCATTGGATCAAGGTTTGGACGAAGTCAAGAAGGAGAAGAAGATTTTCAAGAGAAAATTTTCAGAAGACTTGTGTCGTGATTGTAAGTGTTAAGGTTTTTATTTTTAGATAAAATGTAAAGGATAGATTAGTTGGTGGATTGCTCAAGTTCATTTACACACACACACACAATTTATATGTGTTTTTAGAAAATACCGTTTTGATTTTTAAACTTCAAAATATACATGTGTTTTATCAAAACTATTTTAGATCTTATCATCAAAAACATAGATATTTCATCATATATGTGTAGTGGATCATATCCATACACACTAAACTTCAAAAGTATTTAAAATATCTTGTTTTTATATTTGGAGAAGTTTTGAAAAAATCGTTTTCCAATTTGAAGATATTTTTTGAAAAATACAGATTTTTGTTTAAGCCAAAATTTCTATATCACAAAAATAGTTCAAAATGTTTAAAATATGCTTTGATTTTTAATCAAACATATTTGTATATCAAATTATATCAATGAGCTTATTTTTGTAGAATTTATAAGATTTTATTGAAGGTAAAAACACCAACTTTTAATCCCTAAAAGTATGTGATCTGGCTTTCAGCCGGTCGACCGACCGGTCGACCGAGCCAGAAGTCGATCGACTGGGCGGTCGACCGATGTGCACAAACGTGCACAGCCAAAGGCCGGTCGACCGCACGGTCGACCGCCAGAGAGCTTCTGCTCTCTGTAAATGGCCCCGGTCGACCGGACGGTCGACCGATAGGTCAAGGCCCAGTTTTTGGTCGAACGTCGGTCGACCGCTTTTCCCAACGGTCAAAAATCTAACCGTTGGCAGTCGACCGGGCGGTCGATCGACAGCAGGGTTTCCTGCTGAGTTGGACCCCGACGGCTATATTTTTTAGGCCTATAAATTGGGGTTCCCTTGGACTGTTTTCAATAAGATTTTTGAAGAGTTTTCAAGCTAGTTTTTCCTACCTTTCTAAGTGTTTATCTCCACTTGTTTTTGAGCTAAAACTTCCATATCAAAAGGAGAGTTTATCAAGAGTGTTTTTTAAAAGAGATTTCTTGAGTTTTTCCTCCACCATTCTATCTTGTTTTCTCACACATACTTGAGCTATCCATTGCTATACAATCCTCTAGGGATCTTTGTTATGAGAGTATTTTTAGGTGATCAAAGTGTTGAGATCACCAAAGTGTTCAATCTTGTATTTGAGGAGGGGAACTTGCGGGTTCGTGTTGTTTCGAGTTCTCATGGGAGCTTGGTGTAGAGGTGCAGCCTCGCAAGCTAGTGTGCTTGCGTGTGTTGTTCTTGCGGGAACAAGAGAGGGACTAGTGAGTCCAAAGAATTCTAATGTGAACTCGTTGTAGGTGTTGCGACACCGAGTGATCCGGTGGGATCGATTTTTAGTGAAAATCCTTCATAGTGTTAAAGGTGGGGACGTAGAGTAAGAGTGCTCGAACCTCGAAATAAATCTCCCGTGTTTGCGATTGCTCTCTCTCTCTCTTTCTCTCTCTATCTCTCACTTGTGTTTATATCTTGCATACTTACATTGCTTATCTCTTTATATGCTTGATATATCTTATATTTAATTGTTATATGTTTGGGATTATTTGCTCGCACTTGTATTCAAAGAGTCATAGCGGCACCTCAACTCTTATCTCGAGGAATCTTGAGGAGATAGTCCAGAGCCCTTCACTGGGAATTCGGCTACACTCTTGTGTTATACTTTGTGTGTTTAGCTTAATAGTTTATAGTTTGCATAAATAGTTTTTAATTCCGCATTAATTCATCATTAGATTAGCTAGTCACCTATTCACCCCTCCCTCTAGGTGATTTCGCCTTTCTTAAGGATCATTACAAGTGTACACTTTTGACCGCCACAGCTCACAATGGTGACAACGGATTATTCTCACTAGCCTTTTGCGTGTGTGATATTGAAAATGAGGACAATTAGAAATTGTTTATTAGTGGTTTGCAGAAGATATTGTATGAAGTACCCAAACCGTATGCTCCACCAACTTGTATTCATGTCCGATGCTGACAAGGGGTTGGAAGTACCATTGAATGATATTTTCCCGATGTGTTGCACTCTCGCTGTGTGCTCTCTCATGGAAAATTACAAAAACGATTGTAAAAAAACTGGGTTTAAATTTGCACACTTCTCAGGAATTAACAAAAATGTTACAGTGAGCAGCTTACAAGTACAGTGTTGAAGATTACAATGCACAAGTGGAGGAAATCAATAAAAGGTCCATACCTGCACACCATTTGCCTATGTCCTATGATCCAAAAACTTGGGCAACCGCATTCTTCCTGTGAGTGAGGTATGTGGATTGTGTCCACAACTATTTAAGTTTATGTCCACGAATTTATGTTTTATCCATAATTTTAAGTTTATATCCACTATCTTACGTTTTTGTCCACTATTATAAGTTTCTGTCCACGAATACGTTTTTGTCCATAATTTTAAGTTTATGTCCGCTATTTTAGGTTTTTCTCCACTATTATAAGTTTCTGTCCACGAATTTACATTTTTGTCTATAATTTTAAGTTTATATCCACTATTTTAAGTTTTTGTCCACTATTATAATTTTTGTCGACGAATTTACGTTTTTTATCTATAATTTTAACTTTATGTCCACTATTTTAGGTTTTTGTCTACTATTATAATTTTCTGTCCACAAATATATGTTTTTGTCCATAATTTTTAGTTTATATCCACTATTTAAAGTTTTGCTCTACTATTATAAGTTTATGTCCACGAATTTACGTTTTTGCCCATAATTTTAAGTTTATGTTCACTATTTTAGGTTTTTTCCACTATTATAAGTTTCTGTCCACGAATATACATTTTTGTCCATAATTTTTTTATGTCTGTGATTTTAGGTTTTGTTCACATCAAGTCAAAATTTTGTTTTTATCTTATATTCTGTCAGATATGCACATGTGACTTCTAATTGTGAAGAATCATATAATAGCCGAATACGTGAGGCTAGGTTTCTTCCTGTGGTACAAATGGTTGACCACATACGCGCTCAAATCATAGACCGTATGAACACCAGAAGCAGAAGGCTGAGAAATGGGCCACTGTCCTCTGCTCTGAACCACAAAAGATTCTGAACAAAAATATGTCAGAATCATTTTTCCTTCATGTAATAATGAGGCAATGACGTGGACGAGGTCTTTGACTGGCGTACGGTTGCAGTACAACCTACATTGTGCTCTTAAACTTGTCGGGAATGGAACGTTACTCGCATCCCATGCAGACACGCCTGTGTTGTCATTCGATTCATGCAGCATAGCGTATTGAATTACCTAGATGATCACATGAAGGTGGAGACATTCAAGTGAACTTATGCCCTAATGTTATATCCTGTCCCGATTTCGACATGCCAAAGGTATCATTCTCTAATATTCTGTCCACCTTTGTATGTTTTTATCCACTTTTTTGACATTATGTCCACATTATCAGGTTTTTGTCCACATTTATGAGAATATGTCCACATTTATAAATATATGTTCAAATTTAGGAGTATATGTCCACATTTCAAATTATATTTCCATATTATGAAGTATATGTCCAAATTACTATCCAATTGTATACTTTGGTACTAACTTATGTCTCGCACAGATATTGGAAGAGACTCTACAAATAAGGCATCCAGTAACGAAGAAGCGTCGTAGGAGAAACAAGACAAGGTGAATTAACAATAAATTTCTGACGCGCCTGATTGTATGCAGGAGATGCCGAAAATATGGTCACAATCGCCGTAGTTCCAATGATGGGATAGATGAGAAAATAATGGAACCTTCTGTGGTGGATGAGGATATCAGTAATCTTAATTAGTAATCAAATTAGAAATGTGGGATTTTCCATTTTGTATTGATCTAAAAAATTTGGACTATATGTCTACATTTTGAGAACTTGAGTAATATATTTTATTCACCTTAGTATGTTTCTACTCACATTTTGGACTATATGTCCATATTACCAGCTATATATCTATATTTTGGAATATGTGTCCAAATTTATGAATATATGTCCAAATTTAGGAGTATATGCCAAGGTTTCTAAGTAAATGTCCACATTTTCGAAAATATGTCCATGTTTTGGAATATATGTCTACATTTTGGAAACTTGAGTAATATATTATATTCACCTTAGTATGTTTCTATCCACATTTTGGACTATACGTCCACATTACTGGCTATATGTCCATATTTTGGAATATGTGTCCATAGTTATGAACATATATCCAAATTTAGGAGTATATGTCGGTGTTTCTAAGTCAATGTCCACATTTTCGAAATTATGTCCAACTTTAAAAAATATATGCCATTTTTTTTACAAAATTTGTTTAGAGTTGTAACGAGCTAGCGGTACAGCTGGAATGGCAGATGTCTTCATCTTCATTACTCGGCCCTCCACCAGCAGTTTGGCACAGATCTCCGTCTGGTGCGCCATCAGGGACTTCCTAGCAGGGATAACTTTACGGAGGTCGCTGCCCCAAATAATTGTCCTCATGTGTTCATAAAGAAATATATCACAATCATAACTACAAATGAAAAAGTTAGATTGCATTTAAGAATAGTGGACGGAAATTGAGTTAGGTAGACATATAGCAAAAATGTGAACAGAAAGTTGTTGACAGAAATTAACAGAATGTTCACACCTGTTATCTTGTTGCGAAGATTCCAACTGGCGGTATGGGAGGTGCTTGACAAATGAGCGAGCTGGCATTCTGCCCGTCGCCTCAAGACACTTGAGGAACTTCTTAACGCTGGCGACATACTTCTTGTGAGTCAGAGAGCTGTAGTGGTTGATCATACACGTGCATTACATGTTTTCATATAGTGTCACATTTCTGCATTTATATTTAAATAAAACTCGCTATTTATGTATTTTCATGTTCAGTAGTATGCAGTGTAAATTAACGAAGAAATTGAAGAGATTGACAGATTTATCCAACTAAATCCAAAAAATTCAAAAAAAGAAGATCAATTCAAATTCAAAGATTCTAAAAGCTATCTTATCTGAAAATTGAATATATCAGATAAGATAATATCATATAATTTCAACGAAAAAATAGATTGCTTGAAAACCCTATCGATTTCGCTGAAGATAAATGGACATCTTATCAATTCTAGAAAACAAATTGAAAATCTAAGAGGATAAATGGATAGAGAGAAGATCAATGGATGAGATGAAGCAATTTAGATTCGGATTCAGACTGGATATATTTTTAACATTTTAATCATAACTTTCGCTGCTGAAAATCAAATCTGATGATTCAAAATGATGCAAAAAGAAGACTTAAAAGGTTACAATTCTTATGTTGTTCACTTTTTGTAACACCCCGTTCCCAGAATACGTACTTAGATACGTATTCTAATTTTTTTGATCGTATTTATTGATTTAATTTTTACATTTATTTTTGTTTTATGATTATTGTGTGATTGTTTTGTATTGGATCCGGGTTCGTATCAGTCCTAGTCTGAACCCGGGACCTGATCCTAGTATATTACGCGATTTGGTCTTTTCAATACTCAGATTTGATAAATTTCAGTTTCAAATAATATTTTCCTATATTTTAGATTTTTCATGATTTTTTAGAATTTTTCAGAATTAATTTGCAAAATCTTCAAAACTGGTACGATTAGTGTCGTTGACCGGTTCGCAGATTTTTAGTTTTCAAATGAAGTTTAATTTTTAGAAATGGTTTTCATATTACTTCTTAAAATCTCATTTTTTATCTACATGCATTTTTGGAGATTTTTCTGAATTTATCGAAAATCCACCAGTTTTGGAGTCGACTAGTATCGCTGGAAGATTTCACGATTTTTAACTTGAAAATTAAATTAAATTTCTCGAATCTGATTTCACCAGGCATCTTAAAATAATATTTTCTATTTTTAAGAATTTTTCGGAACGTTTCTGAAACAGTCAATTTTTCACCCGCATTAAATAATATTATTTCTTCTTTTTCTTTTCCTTTTCCCTTTCTTTCTTCTACCTGCTCCCCGTCCTCCCCAATACCCTGCCAACAATAGCAGCAGCCAGTAACTCCTCTTCCCCCTCCATCCCACCGTACATTTCTTCCTCTCCATATCCTTCTCTTTTCTTTCTTTTTTTTTTTTTCTTCTCATTCTCTCCATCTCCCCTATTCTCCTAATTTCTTCTCTCCCACCAACTCTACTCCTCTCCCTTCTCCATGCCCACTATCGGCTCCGCCCCAGAAGCGCCGCCACCACCCTTGACCGGTGCCATCCCCTCCCCCAAACTCTCTCCTTTCCTCCTCCTTCCACAATACACCACCATCCTCTGTCAATTTCAACACAAAACCCATTTCACCTCCATTTCTATCCTCAAAATTCACCACCAATACTCCACCACCTCCTCCACTTTTATCACCCTACCATCACATCCCCTTCCTCTTCCAATTCCTATCACCACTACCGACTTCTCCCCACACAATCACCATCTACATCACCTTCAACAACAACAACAACAATCACAACAACATCAACAACAAACACCACAACAACAAACCCAAATACCCTCCACCTCCCTTCCTCCCCTCCGGCCGCTCGTCGCCCCCTACGGCGGAGCCGCCGGCCACCCTCCTTCCCCCTTCTCTTCTTTCTTCTTTCTTCTTTCTTTCCTTTCTTCCTTTCTTTCTTTCTTTTCTTTTTTCTTTCTTTTCCTTCTTTCCTCTTTTACCCCTCTTTCTTATTTTCCGTATTTACCCTTTCATTCATCTCCTAATTACTCCCTTCCATTTCCAGCCAACCCCTTTCTCTAACTCTCTCTCTCTCTCTCTGTCTCTTAGTCTCCTTCTTTCTCTAACTAATTCCTCTCTCTCCCCCCTCTCTCCTCTCTCATTCTATATGTGTGTTTGTGTGTGTGTGTCTTAATATGGATTGTTAGCGTGCACCTAATGTTCGTGGATTTTTTGGATATTGCCCGGAATCATGTGATTTTAGGTGAGTACTTCACTTTATGTCGACGAGTAACTCTTGTATTTTGGACGAGTACTTCCCTTGTATTGTTTCATGCCTTACTAGTTCTATTCTAGGGCTTGAAGTATGTTATGTGAGTGCTCTGTTATCATCAGTTCATGTCTAGTAATTGCTATTATGGCTTTTAATATATGATGCATCGTTATGCGAGTTAACATATGATATGCGAGTGATTTTCTAATATTAACATGTTGTACGAATACCTGTTGGTCATTATGATAACTCATTGAACTGTTAGTATACTTATATTGGGTATGCCTAGATACGCTCCCGCTTCGCTTGGCTTCACATAGCTAACTGATAGATTAATTTATTGTTATTATAAATATGGTTGTGAAGAGCTTGAAATGTTTAACTATATTGTTCTCCTGTATCATGTTACATGACCGGATGATTACTTGACATATAATGTTGTAACTCTGTATTCAACTCACCTAATACCAACATGTTAATTATCTGACACTGATATGTTTATACTTGACACCTGATCCCTGACACTTGATATCTGGCACCGGTACTTGACATGTTATCACTTAACACCTGATACCTGACATCTGATATCTGACACCTGACAATTGGCATGTTATCACTTACTTGACATGCTTTCACATGGCACTAGTATACTTGACCTGATTTTGTGACACCTGAGTAGATTACTATTACACCTGTATTATAATGTCTATTCATGATTATCACTTTTACGGGAACTTGGCACGATTATTATACTGTTACTAGACATCTGATACTCCTAACTCATGTGCTCCTGAACTTCTGTATTCTTGAACCCCTGTAACAGGGAGACTCCTTATATTATACTCTTGTTGATGCCTGTAATAGGATAACCTTAGATATTGGATTACTGTGAATACTCTGTGGACATTATCACTGGACAATCTGTAATAATTAAACAACTTCACCAAGATGGGAGAAACCGATGGGTACGGATATAGCTTTTGTGTTTATGGTGGCCATACAAATGTTGTACAACTAATTCCTAGGATTCGACCTGGAGGCCATCAGGTGTTTCCATGGGGTGTACTGGCACCCTTATCCCCTGCTTGTCGAGTGTGCCATAAGCCCCTGGGCCTATTCCTGTGGGAGCGGTGACACCCTATTCTTGTTCGGGCGTATACTAAGTCCTACAGGCATATAGTAAGTCCCGGTACCTAGCAGTACGTTCCGGCTCAGTACCGGATACTCCTGGACCGTGGTCCCAGGCTTACACGGGACCCACTCTAAACATAGTTCGTCGATCTCCATCAGTTTCCAATAACCAACCTCGCTCGACTTGTATATGGAGGTATATGGTATGGGACATATACTCAAACATACAAATTAGACGAGTCTTAATAATTAATAATAACATACTAATGACATCTAACTAACGACATACTTGATCTATACTTATGAGGCATGTGACACAATACATTATTCTGCTCGTCACTTACACATAATACTTGTGCTACTTTATTGAATTACCTAACTTGCTTATTTTTAGGTTTTCATACCATTTTCTATGCACTTTTTTGGATTCAAACGTATCGATATACATGTATTTACTTGATTTTGGATTTATTGTCGTTCCTTTAATTTATTTTATGTTACTTGTCATTGCCTTTACCTATATACCTGAACCACATCACTTGATCATGTACACGTGTGACTGTCTGAGTACGCCAACTGGCTTTATCATACATACTCGCTGGGTTGCTTTCTGACAACCTTGGATCCTTATGTTCAGATCCTAGAGTCTGGACCGTGGTGGCCTTGCTGTAGCTGATCAGAGTGCACAGCAGAAGCGTGGATTAGCAGTTGCTTGCCCGAATACTCTTTCTTCCAGCCTCCCCTTGATCGGCTCGTGAGATTCTCATCTTGCTACTCGTGAGTACTTTTCCGTCTTTTATATTGAACATCTTACTTTTGCGCTTCTTGGTGATCTTATTGTATATGCTCTATGATAACTGTGTACTTATGTTATTATTACTGAAATGTATATTACCACTGTGCTTCCATACTCTGATTCTTTCCTGTACTGAAGCTTAGCGTATATATGTGAGGGTATTTTCGCCTTGCGTATATACGTCGCAGTAACGTCTCTGTGCCAGGAAATCGGGGCGTTACACTCTTTTCAATTCTATGGTTTGATAAGTCATATTCAGCAATCAATACGATAACAAAGTGCAAATCAAAATTGAATTTCTACATAAAATTCTAAATAAATCAAATCAAGTTTGGAGATAAGGAAGGATTCAAATTCAGAAATAGCCAGCTCTCTCTATCTTCATACGCTTTCTATCCCTCTGGTTTTCTCATATAAATACCCTTATATCTTGACGACAGAAAGGGCACCACTCCAGAGAGAGATTTAGGTTAGTTTAGCTTAGGTTTTTCTTTTCTTCTTCAATGTAAATTTTATTTTTTCTTTTATTTTATATTTAGGTTGGAGTGAGTTACATGATTAAAAGAGAGGAAGAGTTATTGTAGAGTGACACTATATAATCTTTTCTTCAAGAAGTTTATATTGAAGGTGACAATCAATAAAGGTTTCCCATTTTTCTTCATCGTACTCAATCGGGCCAAACACTGGTTTCATGTACTTCTTTCTACTACTTTTCTTTATATTACTTCACATCTAATCATGGTATGTTAATCTATAACAGAGGTAAATCATCTTTCTTTATCTCTTTTCTATTTTTTTAAGTTTAGTTTAACAATTTTCAATCAACACTTTCTCTTTTAATTATTTTTCTTTGAACTTATTTTTCTTTTCTTTTGAATTAACAATACCATCTTAAATACTCTTCTTTTATCTCTTTTTATTTTTGATTTTTGTACCAATATTTTTTTATCTCTTTTTGTTTTCTTTTTTTTATAAATAAAATAACAACAATACCGTCATCTCTTCTCCTACCATCTCCTTCTTAACTTAACATAACAATTTTATTTTCTTTTCATAAAATTGAGAAGAAAAATATTAACTAGTTTCGGTAAATTAAAAGAAAAAAACTTACACAATGCTTTCATCATTGTCTCTCCCTGTGGAACACGACCCGTTAGCCCTAAGCTACATGGTAGCATAAGGACCTAGTAACTTCTCTAAAAGTCTGTATTTCTATGTAAGTCAGAATCGATCATCAAATTTTGGCGTCGTTGCCAGGGAGGGACGGTAAGTTTTTTTTCTTTTTATTTACTTTAACAAATTAATGTCTTTTCCTTCTCTGTTTTGGTGTACATGGGCTAATTACAGAAAACTAGGAGCTACAGTGGACATATTGCTACTATGTTCTTCTATCCAAGAAGGCAGAGCATCAGAGCGCATAATTGTGGTGAATTACTAACTGTAGTTTCTTACAGATTGTTTGATTTTCAGATATATAAATCTCTGTAGTTATTAATTTATCTATTTAACTCACTATATACATTTTTCTAATCAGCAGTAACTTGTTGCTTTATAAATGCTAAAAAATATTTAGACTCTTACATCTTTGGGTATCTGTCTATTTTGTTTCTTTACATTTTTGTTGAAGAGTGCTGAAGAAAAAAGTACGTCTACATTGCATATATCTTAGGAAACACACTTGTATGTTATATTGCTTGGGTGTTATTTTGCTATATACTTGAAATGATTTAAGGGCATATCCTTAAATAAGATAGGGAAGTCATTACCTTCCCTTAGCCCAAAATCACTAACTCAGCCTAACTTAAAATTGAGTAGACGTTAGCCCTAGGGACGTCTCAGACTCAAAAAGGGATTAACCTAAGGAGAAAGTTGTTAGAAGTAGACTCTTGTCAAATCGGTGTCTAATGTTGGAGATTGAGGGGCGAAACCCCAAAGGTTGGTGGTTTGGCATAATTAAGCACGTTGCTTAGACATGGATACCTCCCACCAATCTTTCCTCTACCTGGTCGATTAACTTATGGTCAAATTCTGCAACGTACCTCCTGTGAATAATCAACAGATAGAAGTCGTCTAGGTCTTAACTCTACCCTAACATAGGCTAGATTTTTCTTTATTTTCTTATTTGTTTATTTGTTTGTTTATATTTGTTCTTGTGAAAATAGATTATAATTACAATTATTCTTATCCATATTTCATCCCAACCTCTTTTAATTCAGATATTACCAACCCGGTATTACATAACTTTAACTTTAACCAACAAGTATGTCAAATTGGTGTTATCCGAATCAATATATGCCCCAATCTCAGTATTATGAGCAAGAATGGGATAATCATCACCACTCTTTACCGAGTCAATTGGGATACAACTCCTCCGAGACTTACTATCAACAACCTTACTAACAAACAGCTTCACATAATTCATACCAAGACCAATATATAGAAGAAAATTTTCTTTAGAAAATACTTTTGAAGCCTTCCTTGAGTCTAGACGACAAGTGCAAAGTCAATTGAACTCAATGCTCCAAAACAATTCCCAAATCTAAGATCCTTACTCTAATTTTCAAGTCCAAGCATAGCAAAAAAACTTATTGACTTAGAAAAGAGAACGAAAGATCTGATTCAGTTCAGAAATAATGTTACCCAATCTCTCATTAGGGTAGAAAAAAAGTGAGTCATTTGATCAACACAATTAATGATAGGAATGAGAAAACTCTACCAAACATATTTTCGACCACTCCTGATTCTTTTAGCCATATTGACGAAGAATCATGGTATCTTGGAGAATTTAACCAAGGCTCAATTTCACCACAAAAATTTGAACTTGTTCAATATCGACCCATTAACAAATTGTCAAGTTTTCAATTTAACGAAATTGAACTTGAAGATGAATGTGACACCAATTTCTAATATTGTGATTCAGTTTCACTTTTTGAATCTATGTTGACTCTGATATCCTTACCCGATTTGAACCCAATTTTGATGCCAATATTGATCCCTATCCCTATAGAGCTTGAACATGAACCACTTATTTTGGATAGTGACATTTCATTGTTGAGAAATGAATGTGAACTTGAATTTTATGATTTGAACCAAACCCATGAACCAACTCTGACTCTCAAACCTAAACTTGATTTGACTTTTATTGCCGAGTCAGTATCGGTTCCTATTTCTTTCACTGTTCAGCCCAAATCATCCATTCCACAAAATGACATTCAACTGTTTGACCAAGGTTTGGATCAATATGACTCCATGATGATATCCCAAGATTGGTCATATAACCGAGAAAAATTTCATGTTAGGATCCTGCACGATTCTATTCATATTGGGAAGTATAAAAATATTAATCGAAAAGAGGTCATGAAAGGTGGGTTACATGAAAATCTACAGTATCTAAATTGAATAGAAACGCTTAGCCTAATGAGACCACCACCGGAACCACCACCTTGAGGTGACAATTTTTCTCCCCTTTCATCTTTTTTCATGTATTATTGCATTTCATTCATACATTGAGGATAATGCATGAGTTAGGTAGGGGGAAGGGTTCACTAACATACTAACTTTATTAATTTAAAAAAAAAACCCTTTCTTTAAAACTTTTAAAAAGAAAATTAATACTTTGACTTATTTTTATAAAAAAGTTAAGTTAATTTTAAGGAATAAGAGGATCATAATTAGAATTTCTTATACTTGGTCAAAATAAAATTATTTGTTTGATTTTGAGGTTTTGAAGAAAGATTAAAAAAATAATTTAGTCTTTATTTTTACCTTGATGAAATATGCACACTTTATATACTTACACACTTAGGGTTCAAAAACAAAAATTCTTATGCCTTACACACACACACATATATCAAAAAAAATCTCTGATTAAGATGGGTATTTGTGCCTCATGAAGCATAATTATTCACACCTAAAAATGGTTCATATAAATAAAAATCCTTAGTTTTGTGGCCTTATTTGCTCGAGTCTTAAGTCCTTGAGGTGTTTTCTCACCTGGTGCCCAAAATCATCCGGTTTGAGAGTCATCGATTAAGACTCGTTACACAAGCGAATTAGAAAGCCTAATAGAGCTAAGTGATATTACCACCATAAAAGTAAAAAAAAAGCATAAGAGTTAAAAGTTGAAGAGTCTCAAGTCAAATTTTCACGGTCACAAGGTGTATATGACTTAGGGTAAAATAATAGACTAGATGAGAAATACAATTTTAATTCTCAATTTGATTGAAAACAAGTTTTTGAATATAGACTAAGTTTAGGAATGACTAAGTTTTGATAATCCTATGACTTATAGGTTACTTGAATTTTTACATTAATACTTCAAATATTTTTTTCCTTCAAAATGCGTTTTCAAAAATTCTATCACTTTATTTTTTTTCCTTATGGATTTTGTGGGTGCAATCTGCTGAAAACCTTCATGAGACAAAACTCGTCCTCTATGGTAACCTAGAGGTTTAACGGTTTGTTATACGTGCTAAGTGCAACATTAATTCCCAAAAAAGTGAGTTAAGTTAAGTTAGCTCTACTTTTGTTTTGCTCGAGGATGAGCAAAAGATAGGTGTGGGAGTGAGGGTTCACTAACATACTGACTTTACTAATTTAAAAAAATCTTTCTTTAAAACCTTTTGAAGAGGAAAATAATACTTTGACTTATTTTTGTTAAAAAATTTAAGTTAATTTTAAGGAATAAGAGGACCATAATTAGGATTTCTCATACTTGAACAAAATAAAATTATTTGTTTGATTTTAAGGTTAGGAAAAAGGATTGAAAAAGTAATTTAATCTTAATTTTTACCTTGATAAAATATGCACACTTTACACACTTACACACTTAGGGTTCAAAAACAAAGATTCTTATGCCTTATATATATAAAAAAAAGAAAAAATATATACATCAAGAAAAAATCCTCTGATTAAGCTGGGTATTTATGCCTCATGAAACATAATTATTCATGCCTAAAAATGATTCATATAAAAAAAATTCTTAGTTCTGTGGCCTTATTTACTCGTGTCCTAAGTCCTTGGGGTGTTTTCTCACCTGGTGTCATAAAATCGTCCGATTTGAAACTCACTGATAAGGCTTGATACATGGGCGAATTAGAAAGCCTAATTGAGCTAAGAGATATTACAGCCATAAAAGAGAAAAAAATGCATAACAGTTATAGTTGAAGAATCTCAAGTCAAATTTTTAAGGTCACAAGGTGCATATGACCTAGGGTAAAATAATAGACTAGATGAGAAATACAATTTTAATCCTCATCTTGATTGAAAACAAGTTTTTGAATATAGACTAAGTTCAGAAATGACTAAGTTTTGATAATCATATGACTTATAGATTACTTGAATATTTATATTAGTACTATTTTTTTCCTTCAAGATGCGTTTTTAAAAATACTAACACTTTAGTTTTTTCCTTATGGATTTTGTAGGTGTAATCCACTGAAAACCCTCACGAGATAAAACTCGTCCTCTAGGGGTAATTTAGAGGTTTAACAACTTGTTATACGTGCTAAGTGCAACCGTAATTTTTACGAAAGTGAGTTAAGTTAAGTTAACTCTACTTTTGTTTTGCTCGAGGACGAGCAAAAAATAGGTGTGGGAGTGAGGGTTCACTAACATACTAACTTTACTAATTTAAAAAAAAAATCCTCTTTAAAACCGTTCGAAAAGGAAAATAATACTTTGATTTATTTTTATAAAAAAATTAAGTTAATTTTAAGGAATAAGAGGATAATAATTAGGATTTCTTATACTTGATCAAAATAAAATTATTTGTTTGATTTTGAGGTTAGGAAAAAAGATTGAAAATTTAATTTAGTCTTGATTTTTATCTTGATGAAATATGCACACTCTTAATACACTTACACACATAGGGTTCATAAACAAAAATTCTTATGCCTTATATATAAAAAAATTATATATATATAAAAAACAAATCCTCTGATTAAACTGGGTATTTGTGCCTCATGAACCATAATTATTCACGCCTAAAAATGGTTCATATAAAAAAATTCTTAGATTTGTGGCATTTTTTACTCGAGTCCTAAGTCCTTGGGGTGTTTTTCTCACCTGGTGCCATAAAATCGTCCGATTTCGGAGTCACCGACTAAGGCTCGTTATATGAGCAAATTAGAAAGCCTAATTGAGCTAAGGGATATTACCGCCATAAAAGTAAAAAAAGGCATAAGAGTTAAAGTTGAAGAATCTCAAGTCAAATTTTTACGATCACGTGCATATAATTTAGGATAAAACAAAATACTAGATGAGAAATACAATTTTAATCCTCATCTTGATTGAAAATAAGTTTTTGAATATAGACTAAGTTTTGATAATCCTATGACTTATAGATTACTTGAATTTTTATATTAATACTTCAAATATTTTTTTCTTCAAATGTGTTTTCAAAAATACTATCACTTTATTTTTTTTTCCTTATGAATTCTGTGGGTGTAATCAACTGAAAACCCTCACAAGATAAAACTCGTCCTCTGGGGGTAATCTAGAGGTTTAACGGCTTGTTATACGTGCTAAGTGCAACCGTGATTTCTATGAAAGTGGGTTAGATTAACTTAGCTCTACTTTTGTTTTGCTCGAGGACGAGCAAAAAATAGTTGTAGGAGTGAGCATTCACTAACATACTAACTTTACTAATTTAAAAAAAAAATCCTTTCTTAAAACCTTTTGAAAAGGAAAATAATACTTTGATTTATTTTTGTAAAAAAATTAAGTTAATTTTAAGGAATAAGAGGTTAATAATTAAGATTTCTTATACTTAATCAAAATAAAATTATTTATTTGATTTTGAGGTTAGAAAAAAAGATTAAAAAATAATTTAATCTTGATTTTTTACCTTGATGAAATATGCACACTTTATATACTTACACACATAGGATTCAAAAAAAAATTCTTATGCATTTTATATATAAAAAAAGAATATATATATATATATATATCAAAAAAATTCTCTGATTAAGCCGGGTATTTGTGCCTCATGACGCATAATTATTCGCACCTAAAAATAGTTCTTCATATACATAAAAATCCTTAGTTTTGTGGTCTTGTTTATTTAAATCCTTAGTCCTTGGGGTATTTTCTCACCTGGTGCCCTAAAACCGTCCGGTTTGGGTTCACCGACTAAAACTCGTTACATGGGCAAATTAGAAAGCATAATAGAGCTAAGGAATATTACCGCCATAAAAATAAAAAAAAGTATAAGAGTTAAAGTTGAAGAATCTCAAGTCAAATTTTTAGGGTCACAAGGTGCATATAACTTATGGTAAAATAATAGACTAGATGAGAAATATAATTTTAATCCTCACCTTGATTAAAAACAAGTTTTTGAATATAGATAAAGTTTAGGAATGACTCAGTTTTTGATAATCGTATGACTTATAGATTACTTGAATTTTTACATTAATATGTCAAATATTTTTCTCTTCAAAATGTGTTTTCAAAAATACTTTATTTTTTCCCTTATGGATTTTGTGGGTGCAACCCACTGAAAACCTTCACGAGACAAGAGGTTTAATGGCTTGTCGTACGTGCTAAGTGCATCCGTAATTCCTACGAAAGTGAGTTAGGTTAAGTTAGCTCTACTTTTATTTTGCTCGAGGATGAGCAAAAGATAAGTGTGGGAGTGTGATCATACACATGCATTATATGTTTTCATATCATATATGTCACATTTTTGCATTTATATTTAAATAAAGCTCTGCTATTAATGTATTTTCATGTTTAGTGATATGCAATGTACATTAACGAAGAAAATGAGGAGATTGACAGATTTATCCAATTAAATCCAAAAAATTCAAAAAAAATGAGATCAATTCCAATCCAAATGTTTTAAAAGCTATCTTATCTGAAAACTAGATATATCAGATAAGATAATATCATATAATTTTAAGGAAAAAATGAATTGTTTGAAGACCCTATCAATTTTGCTGAAGATAAATGGACATCTTATTAATTTTAGAAGACAAATTGAAAATTCAAGAAGATAAATGGATAGTGAGAAGATCAACGAATGAGATGAAGCAATTTAGATTCAGATTCAGACTGGATATATTTTAGCCTTTAATCATAACTTTCGCTACTGAAACTCAAATCTGATGATTCAAGATGGTCTAACAAGAAGACTTAAAGTGTTATAATTCTTATGTTGATCACTCTTTTAAATTCTGTCGTTTGATAAGTCATATTCAGCAATCAACACGATAATAAGTTGCAGATCAAAATTGAATTTCTACATAAAATTCTGGATAAATAAAATTAAGTTGGAGATAAGGAGAGGATTCAAATTCAGAAATAGCCTGCTCTCTTTATCTTCATACGCTTTCTATCCCTCTGATTTTCTCATATAAATACCCTCTCATACCTCGAAGGCAGAAAGGGCACCACTCTTGAAATCACTTAACAGTGGTAATCTTTAAAGAAGATTGAAAGAAAGCATTGAAACTTTGGATTCTTTTTGTTCTTCAAAACACATAGAAATTTAGGTTAGTTTAGTTTAGTTTTTTCTTTTCTTCTTCAATGTAATTTTTATCTTTTTCTTTTATTTTATTTTTAGACTAGAGAGAGTTACATAATTAAAAGAGAGGAAGAGTTATTGTAGAGTAACACTGTTTAATTTTTTCTTCAAAAAGCTTATATTGAAGGTGATAATAAATGGAGATTTCCCACTTTTCTTCATCGTACTCAATCTGGCCAAGAACTGCTTTCATATACTTCTTTCTGCCACTTTACTTTGTATTACTTCACATCTAATCATGATATGTTAACAGAGATAAGTCTTTTTTCTTTATCTCTTTTTTATTTTTCTTTCTTAGTTTAATTTAATAATTTTCAATTAACACTTTCTCTTTTAATTCTTCTTCTTTGAACTTATTTTTTTCTTTGAATTAACAAAAGCATCTTAAATACTCTTATTTTATCTTTTTTTTATTTCTGATTTTTGTACCAATACTTTTATTTATCTCTTTTTGTTTTCTTTTCTTTTATAAATAAAATAACAACAATACCACCATCTCTTCTTCTATTATCTTCTTCTTAACTTAACATAACAATTTTATTTTCTTTTTATAAAACTGAGAAGATAAATATTAACTAGTTTCGGTAAATTAGAAAAAAGAAACTTATACAACGCTTCCATTACTGTCCCTCCATGTGGATCACGACTCATTAACCCTAGGCTATATGGTAGCATCCAGGACCTAGTAACTTCTCTAAAAGTCTGTATCTTTCTGTGTAGGTCAGAATCGATCATCAGTGGCCGATCTTATTCCTCTCGAAATCAATCTTGATAAGGGGCCAATGTGTGTCACTGGAGATAGTAATCAACAGAACGGCCGGCTTTTGGAAACATATTGCTCTACATATAAGACGAAGAGCTAGTTCTACTCAACCTTCTGCTTGTACTGCAGAACGTTCTGCAAAGAAAATACATAACAAAAGTTGGATGTAAGAGAAGTTACACATAATTTATAAATGTTTGACAAAAACACAAAATTTGGATAGAAAATGGATGGACAAAAAAATCATAAATTGGCCAAAATTTAATTACGAAAAATCAAGGACAGACTATTCCAAATCTTCTATATTGCTGCTCATGTTGGCCGTCCGGTGGCCGAATCATCTCCCTCCCAAGAAAGACAACAATCACATTATCCCCAAGCATGCCGCCCCAGAGGATCTGCAGAATGTCTTACAGGTTCATAAACATATCTCTACAAGACCAAACAAATTGTATCCTGGGGAATAAAAGTTGAACAAATACTTAAAATTTGGATAGATACTTTGAAAGTTGGACAGTTACTTAAAAATTTAGATGGATACTTAAAAACTTGAACAAAAACTTTAAAATTTAGACATAAACATTAAAAGTTGGACGAAAACCTTAAAAGTTGGACAGAAAATTTAGAAGTTGGACAGCAGATTTAAAAGTTGGACAGAAACCTTAAAAGTTGGACAGAAAATTTAAAAGTTGGACAGAAACATTAAAGTTGGACAGAAAATTTAAAAGTTGGACAGAAACATTAAAAGTTAGACATATAAAAGTACCTCATCACTGGTAGTTGTAGGAAACATTGTAAAGCCTTACGTTCATGGGGACTGAGCTGGGTTATTGGGTCCCAGTAATTAACGATGTGAGCAAACCCAATATCCTTGTTGTCCTCCCAATACATCTGCACCGTGAAGTTCAGATCTCGGGGAACGTCCGCGTTCAATTCAACCAACTTCAAGAACTCGACTTCTGTCCTGGGTCCCATATGCATAGTTGCACGGATGTCCTGCGCAATTTAGATGCGTCGATCTTCATCAGATGAGATTGTGCCTGCAACCAGTGTAGTAAATTCTGCTGCCACCGAGTCAGAGAAAGTTGGTGGAACAATGGCAGAGGACTCTACTGCTACCGAGGCAGAGGCTTCTAGTGAAACAATAGCATAGGGCTCTGCTGCCACCTAGAAAGAGGCTACTGATTGAGAAAAAATAGAGATATAGTTTAAGGATTAGAAGGATGTTATCTAGATGGATGCGTGTCTCTATCTTCTACAATATATCCGCGGTAGCAAGGGCTATGCGGGTTGAATTCACAAGGAGGAATGCGATAGAAGCTTTTTGGAATGATTTTCTCTAACAGTTAGCTTGGAAAAAAGAGATATTAATTGTAAGAAATAATTTTAATCAAGAAAAAAGAATTATAGTCTACTAATTATCTATCATAACAAAATATTATTCTAAAAGAGTGAACATCATATTGAATAAAGAATTATCTACCCTAAGGTTTTGATTGAGAATCAAGAAAGATGAATAACGATGTTGTAAACTCTAATTAATGTGCACTAATAAAAATCAAACTATAGTTCATCCAAATTTCTAAGCATAGCATAAGAAAAGTCTACTTAAAATTATGCTATCAAAGTATTTAGATATGAACTATGAATAACCATTTAAGAAGTGCAACTCAAATTAGTTAAACTCAATTATTAATTTATCTTCAAGAATACCAATTCAATTCTAGGGTTTCTAACAAGTATAGATGCCAATCAGTTCATCTTTAAAGTAAACTTAGGTTGATCCAGAGATTAGCAAACTATAAGTTTTAATTAGTTACTCATATTCTATTTTTATTTTCAATTTTTTATTATGAATAAGAAAGGTTGCATGAAAATTAAAAGAAGAAAATCAAATAAGCTAAAGCAGAAAATAAATTGAATTGCAAAACAAAAAAAGTAAAAAGAATAAAGAACCTTTTTATTGGATGTCACCGGCCAATTACAAAGCTCTTCTCCTTCTTCAATAATCTTCTCCTCCAAATAAAAAACGAAAATACAAGAAATTTTGAAAAGAGAAAAAGATCTAAAGAAAAACCCTAACTTCAGTCGTTGGGTCCCCCCTCTCTGTTGCTCTGCAGGGGTATTTATAGGAGATATAGGAAGTAGAGTCCCAATACAATTTTCTCACGAAACCTCGTAACCAGACTTATCCAAATGGCCGCGAAAACGTGGCCATAGCCGCGTTTCCGCGGCAATTGCGTGGCCAATGGCCACGCGCTTTCTTGCGTGGCCTCTTCTGCTCCGTTCATCTGAACTCCTCCTTCTGAATTTTGTATTCAAACCTTCTATCTTGAGAACTCAAGATAACTTGGGAAGCAAGTTATCACAAATCCGAATTTATAAAAGGATTTGTTCTTTATCTTTAAGCTTTTCTCCCCTTTTATCTTTATCCTTGTATTGCAAGTAACTAGGTTTAAGTAGAAGTCCATCTTATCCTTCTCCTCCTCCTTTTCTAGGAGTTCTATTTTATCCTTCCTCTTCCTCCCTTAGATTTTAAAATTCAAGTTTAAATTAGGTTAGATAAGATAGAAGTTTCTAAATTAGTAAAATAAATCATGCATGTGGGCTTGTAGACTTTTTGGGCTTTTGGGCTTCATTTATTTATTTTTTTAATTACTCAAGGCCTGCATAACATTAAACAATAAAACGTTACATAGCAGTGCTTTATAAAAGAATAAGTAGGGAAATATGATGGTAAATGTGATGATAAATATGCACCTTTGACTACCTATCACACCCCCACACTTATCTTTTTACTCGTCCTCGAGTAAAAATATAGAAAAAGGAAAAGAAAAGAAAAATTAACCTATCCTAACTCACTTTCGTAGGCATCACGGTTGCACTTAGTACGTGCAACAAGCCGTTAAACCTCTAGGTTATCCTTAGAGGACGAGTGTTGTCTCGTGAGGGTTTTCAGTGAATTACACCCACAAAATCTATAAAAGAAAAAGAAAATGTTAGTGATTAATTTAATTTTTTATTTTATTTGGAAAAAGGTGAGAAATATTTGAAAAATATTTGAAGAAACTAAGCAATCTATGAGTTTTTGGATTACCATTTTTATTCATTCTTGAACTTAATCTCTATACAATAATTCGTTATCAATTTTAGGTAAGGATTAAAATTGAATTTTTATATAGTCTCTTTTGTTACCCAAGTCATATGCATCCATGTGAACATGAACCTTTACTAGGGATTCTTTAACTTGGACTCCTATGCCTCTTTATGATATTTTTTTAATATATATCTATATATTTTTTTAATATGTATAACTCATTTAATCTTCTTTTGTATAAGTATCAAGGCTTCTTGAAGCCCTCATACCTAACTAATTGACTATTAGATGTGTTAGTACATATATAGATAATATTTTTTAGTTTTCTTAGGCTTTCTAATCCACCCATGTAGCGAGCCTAACGTTGGTGGCTCCCAAAGCGGTCGATTTTAGGCACCGGGTGAGAAAATACCTCACGGACTTAAGGATTCGAGTGAACTAGGTCGCAAAACTAAAGACTTTATTTATAAAATCACCTTTAGGCGTGGATACTTATGCTTCTTGAGGCACATGTATCCAGCTTAATTAGTGAACTCTTTTTTTTTATATTTTATAAGGCACACGAGTCTTTGTCTTAGAATCCTAGATGTGTAAGTGTGTTAGGTATGCACATTTCATTAAGGTAAAAATCAAGACTAATTAATTATTCAATTTTTCCTCCTATATCTAAAAATCCAACAATTTATTTTATTTTGACCAAGTTTATAGAAATTCTAATCATGATTTTTCTAATTCTTAAGATTAACTTAAATTTCTTTCAAAAGATAAGTCAAAATATTGTTTCCTTTTTCAAAAAAATTTTTTTTTTAAAGTAAAGAAAATGTTAATAAATTTTTTTATTAAAAAAATAAAACCTAAGTTATGTTAGAACCCTCCCCCATACCTATCTCATACATTGTCCTCAATATATGAATTAATGCATAGATGCATGAAAAAGAAGAAAGGGAAGAAAAATATTATCTTAAGGTGGTGGTTCCGGTGGTGGTTTGATTGGTCCATGAAATGTGACCCAATCTTTTTTATGTGAAGTTCGGAGGAACCCACCAAAAACCTCTCTGATATAACCCACTAAAATGATGTATGTATTAATGATTTTTATTAAAAAAAATTACCCCATCTAATTTCTAAATTTCACAAATAATTTCGGAGTCAATTTTATCAACACCCTTGTCCCAAAATAGAGTGTGAAAAGATGAAATGATTGACTTGGACTTAGGAAGTACATGAACTAATACCGACTTAGGAAAGTGACTTAAGTCAAGTAAAGGTTCAGGAGTCGAGATTGGTAGTGGGTCCAAATCAAGAAGTTGAAACTCAAGTCCACATTAATTTCCTAACAATGGAATGTGACTTAATATTGGTGATTCAAGTTCAAGAATAACAGGTGTGAGAATCAAAACTGATACTAAAATATAACTCAAGTTCGGTAACAAAACAGGAATCAATATTGATTCAGGAATTCGAACTGGATCACAAATTTGAGAATCTTTGTCACATTTCTCATTGAGTTCAATTTCATAAAAATGAGAACTTACCAATTTGTCAATGGGACTTTTAAAAGTATGAAGTTGGTCAAGTTCAATATGATGATCATAAAAGATTGACGATTCAATTTCATGATGAAAATGTTGACTCGGGAAAAAGATTAAAATTAGGTGAAGACACCGGAGTCATAATTGAATCATGAAGGAGAATTGAATCACCAAGTTGAGGTTCACGATCATATTTATGTTTGGTGAGAGAAAGATCCTCGTAAAATTTTCTTGAATCAAATGAAAGATTACAACGGATTAATACTCCGACTACAAGGAGGGAAGATGTTCACAATTGAATCTCCCCTTTGTTTAGTGCTGGGTTCTTGATGTGGCGGTGGAAAGTGAATCTTATTTTTCGTTGACCGGGTGAACGCCAGGACCACTTGGGAATCCTCTCTTTGGATAGCAGACGGAGTAACACAGCTCCTGTCGACCAGGAATCTCAAAGAGATTGTAGGCAAAGATTAACTTGCACGCAGCAAGTTGTTCGAAGAGTTGAACTCTCTCTTTCTTTTCAGTGGAGGTCTTGGTGCTTCTACAGCTCACAAGCGAAATTCTTTACCAAGAATTATCTGATCGACCGACCCCTTCTCCATAGCAAACGGGGCTATTTATAGAGGTTTCAGGGGTGAACGTACCCCCTAAAAACGCTCCATAATGGGGGGTTAACTTCCTCATTACGTGGGCAGTAATTGACCCAATAATAAGGGCAGTTATAACCGAGACGCAGGTTTCAACCCTCGCGTCTTGGTGCCGCAGTGATGCTGAGACGCGGGTTTCGACCCTCGCATCTTGGTGCTGCAGCGATGCTGAGACGCGGGTTTCGACCCTCGCGTCTTGATGCTGCAGCGATGCTGAGACGCGGGTTTCGACCCTCGCGTCTTGGTGCTGCAGTGATGGCTATGATTAGCCATGCGTCTAGAGTTTGGACTCTACTTTTTGATGACTTGTCTTTAATGATTTTTAGACAGCCTACAGAACCCCCTCCAAAATTTTCGATATTCCGCGGTTGACTGGGACGGATTTTGAAATACTTTGGACTCTGATTGAATTCATACTTCTCATGATTGGACTGACAATCATTCGAGATGATCTGAGCTTGATCCTTCGGAATATGGTCTCCGTGAGTGTACTGTGAAACCCTTTGAAGCCGCCAGAAATGATCGTAGCGAGTATCTAGATACGCAGTCTAGACCTCCCCAGTGCTCTGAGCTTGTTGTTGGTGTACTTTGAATTAGGGGTAAACAGTCATCTGCTTGTGCCAGTGTACTGTTGAACTGAATTACAGAAGCAAAGACTGAATGCAAGTCCTGTAGGCGCAAGGGTCATGTTGCTTTAAAGACGCGACTCTTGTAGGGACGCGTCCTTTGAGATGAAGACGCAGCTCTCACTCTGTGAATTAGGCGCGACTTTGGCCTTACTGAAGAGGCGCGACTTTTGGAGGAACGCGCTTGGGCGATTTGCCACATGTCCGGCAGAATTGAAGGGACATCTTTCCTTTGGCGCGCGAATTTTGGGCTGCATTTAATATGCACGCCACGCGTCGGACGGGGATTAGGCCTCGAGCCAAGCGCCGCGTATCTCTGGGGATTTCTGTGCCTATAAAAGACAACAGTCTTTCAAGAGTCATCATTAGACTCTTCTTCTTCGCCCAGTTCTTTTAGGGTTAAGAAGAAAAAAATTTGAAGCTTTTTTCCATTTTCACCATCTTCAACAATGATTTCACGGTCGAAATGGCACCCAAGACCAAACCCGTTTCTTCGTCTTCGAGCGCCGTCGCTTCGGAGATTCAAATGGGTGGTTCTTCTATGCAGGAGGCCCCTATTTCAGATAGTAAAACCATCTGATTTGGTTTCCGCCATTGAAGGGGCTTATAGAGTTCTTTCAACTCTTAAGTCCCTTTTGAATGTGAACCGCCAATGCGGGTTCATGCCCGTGTTTGATCTTCAGGCGCGGTTCTTGAGTTAATAGACAAGACGCATGTTTGACGACCTCTGCATCCTTCCTTTATCAACTTGAGTCCGTATCTGTTTGTTGAACGCAGGGCCTCATTGAGCCGCGTTTCAGACTTAATGCTCAGAATATTTCTAAGTGTGGGGAGTTCAGACGCAGACTTATTACAATTCTTGCGTCTTGTAAGATCAGACGCAAGTTTTAATGAATCTCGCGTCTGAGTTCAATACTTAGAAAATTTTCTAAGTCCTGGATTTTGAAATGCGGGCTTCATGCAAGCCTCGCGTTCTTTGAGTCTGGACACAGATTTTGATGATCTCCGCGTCTGAATTCATTCCTGCGTTTGAGTTTCAAACACTTAGTCATTTTCTTTCAGATTTCTGACCAAGTGTTGTTCTCTTTGCAGTATGATACTCCTCCAACCCTTTGTCCAAAAAGTGTCACTTTGGGCACGTAGGTGGCGCTGATCGTAATCTAACCTTCGTGCTTCAGAGAACTGCTCCTGTGACTACTGGTAAGTCGAAGGAGTGAAAGGAGAGGATCTCCAAGGCCAGTATGGTGACCCTCCGAGAGATTATCTCTGATGGACTGTTTGAGACGGATTCTTGCACTCCATTACGGAAGCTTGTCTTCCTCTTTGGTGACAACATTGACGAGGATGATAGGATTTTGCACGACGGAGATTATAAGTGGCTCCGTCAGATAGGGGATAGGAGGTTCTTTCTTCCCAATATGGAGAGGATGTATCCCCTGTCTTATCTTCAGCACATATCTGTTCACCGTGCGATGGATTGTGATCTTTCCCGATTTGTCTCCGGTGTGTCTCTTGGCAGACTAGGTGCCAAAGAAATACACTTTGCCGGCCATGGAAAAGAGGTCTTTTGTTTACTCCCCGGATTGGTCAGATCTGAATATCCGAGAGGGGAAACCCTTCAGCTTGGCACCACCTTCATCAATCAGTTCATGAAGGCCAGGGGGATTTTCCCGTCGACTTTCATCCGCTCGGGTGGGTTCATTCTTCCAACAGATCCTGGTGGGGTAGGATGGTTGGATTTGTCCTTGTCGAACTCAGAGCTCTGCTGCAACAGGTGGGGTTGTACCACTCGGTCAGGGCTGTGCAGTATGGCCTCCCGCAAAGTTCTCATAATTTTTATGGCATCTTGGAGCACTATAATCCTTTGACGGGCACATTTTTTACTCCAGTCGGAGAGATGGGGCTCGCTCTTCATGAGCTGTATGAAGTCTCGGGGCTTGTTTTAGGAGATGCCCCTTATGAAGAATACATTCTGACTTCTGAAGAACTTCATCTCTTGAAGAAGGAAAACCCTCAGGTATACGAGACATACTGGGAAGTGTTGTGTCACTTCCACATCTGCGGCCAAATAACCTCCTGGAGGACCAGGGGTGTTAAGCAGATGTCCTGGGCGAGTTACCTATTCAACGGTATAAATGAGAAGGATAGCCCAGTGACCAGCCTGGCTCCTTGCACTGACGAAGAAATTGCTGAGAGGATCAACGCCTCTGCGAGCTCTTACTCCACAGAGTCAAACGAGGATACTTTCAAACCTGATACGATTTTTGAAAGTTTTCATCATCAGGCCCGAGTTCCCATTTCTGACCGGGCACTGTTGGCGGGCTTCCTTATGCTATGGCTGAAGCGTTATGTGGTGCCAACACTGCCACATGAAGTAATTGTCGCCGATATGGTGTACCCGGCGGTTTTGCTGGCCTACGGAAAGTCTATCGCCCTTCTACCAGCAATGGTGTCTGGAATTCAAAGTGGATTACGGGCTCTGGTTAAAAGCCTGTGCCAAGTGGAGGCCATTGTCGACTCCAAGGGAGGGCCAGAGGTTGATTCGGAGGGAAGGCCGAGAGTAAAGACCCCTAACCCCAGGATCGAGCTTCCATATACGTACTTGATGGCTTGGTACGTTATGCACTGCCCTTCGCTGATGACGGCGGTGCCTCTGTCTGCGGGGTTTGTCCCTTTTGTGCAGAAGCTGGAGAATTCAAGCTGGTCCAACTACTATATGTTCTACGTTTGGAAATGTATTCTGAACGCTTCGAACTATCAGCTCGACCGTTGCTTCCCCGAGATTGCTGATGCATCTTACGGGGATAAATTTTCCGACCTTGCGGGACCAGATGATTTTATAAGGCTGCCATCGGGAGTTTTCTAGTGACTGATAAATATTCGGCCTGGGTATCAGCTCTTTCGGCAAGAGAACTCATGTACGATCAAGCCTTATATGCCGAGTCGTTTTGCTCGACAGTTCGGCTATGATCAATTATATATCGGCAACCCCAATGCTAATCTCTCCTTCAGTGAGAATTTATTTGAGGGTGCTCGGGCATGGTACTATAGCGTGGCTGGAGGGACAAAAGCTGTTTTCAGCTTGCATCACAAGACACCCAATTGTTATACTAGCCTCAGCTTCTGTACTTGGTACTCCCTGGCTAGTAAGATGCCTGGTTTCAGAATAAATACCTCGTGCACTAAGAGCATCAAAGCGTCTTATAAGGACAAATTGGAGTCCAACAAACGCGTGCGAGGTATGGACGAATATCAGGCAGCCGAGAAAGAAACAGGAGGGGAAACAGGGACGGGACCAGGGCAGCAGCACCCAAGGAGCAGCCCATTAAAAAGAGTCGGCAGGCTGTGTCCAAATGTTCCTACAGCTCTGCTTCCAAGGGTGAGCCTATCCCGAAGAAGGTTAGGAGGGAATCAGAGGCTGAAGCTTCAATGCCCGAGGTAGTTCCTTCTAGTGTTGAGAAGCAGAGGGAGGAAAAGGAAGATGAAGAGGAGATTCCCCCCTCTTCGTCCTCGCGGTCTACGCAACAGGGGCCCCATGATCCTGGAAGATGGAGAATTTGCAGGTGAACCCGCCATGGCTGAAGAGGCTGAGCGACCCGAAGTTGACTTGGTAGGGAGGGATGACGTTGAGATCCCAGGGGTCTCAACTCAGCCTGGGCCTTCTTCAGTTTATGAGAGAAGGGTAGAGATGCAACAGCCTGGGTCTCCTAGTGTATTGATGCCCACTTCACGGGTTGTCGATCCCAGCCCTACTATTGGGGTACTCAGTAGTAAGGTCTCGATTGCTGAGACCGCTTGTGTTGAACTGTCATCTTCATCGTCCGAAGAACATGGGTATTATTCTGGCGAAGAAGTTAATTTCGGCGACGAACCCGCTCTTCCTGATACGAGCAAATTTTCGCATATTTCAGAGAAAGAGATACAGGGATGCGACCCTGTGACGGCTTCGTCGATAGCAACAATTGCTGCTATCGAAGGTACTCTCCTTGTCTTCTTGAACCGGCTCCTCCTCAAGTTAGGGAAGGGTTCTGACATTTCCTTTTGATTTTCTGCTATAGGGTTGGCTGTCGACAGTGAAGCCACAACCTCCTCTCATATTGAGGAGATGACTCAAGAGCTGGCCCAACAGGAGGGCCCTGAGGCTCCTATTACCGGAATGCCTCAAGAGAGTGCGACCGTCGGGGTCAGGGAGGCCTCAACCCCACACGACCTATCCAGGAATTCGCCATCTTCAGATCCTCAACTTGGTAAGAGAATACTGACGTATTGAATATTCTCCTTTTTATTGTCATTACTAACATTTTAGTGGTTTGCAGAGAGCACTGGGTTAGCTTAAATAGAGGATCATGCGGCATGCATTGACGTAGAAGATAGCACAGTTCAAACCTCGATCGGGGAACCCGATGTCGCAAGGTTTGCTGTTACTTCTATCGCAGTGGAGGCCGCTACGACAATAACCGTCCCGGAGATATCGGTGACTACCTCTGTACCTGACGAACCTATCGTCGGGCTCACTCCTGTACCAGCTGAACTGGTTCCCGTCTCTCACACTGTCATGAAAAGGGGGTCTGGGAGTACATCAGAGAGAGTTCTCTCCAGCTAATGACATCATGGAAGAGCTAGCACGTCAAATGGTGAAGCAATTTTTTACTTCCATGAGATCTTGTATTGACCTCATCCTTTCTGGGGGCAGCTCTTTCAAGTTTTCCCGAATACTTCTCGAAAATCAGATCGAGAACATTGGTCATACTGGGAGTCCTTCACAGGCTAGGGCATGCCTGATGCTGGTGGAGCAGCTGGGGAGCCATCTGAGGGAGCTCAAGTCCCTAGAGAATGTTGGCTCAGTAGACGAGGCTCGGACGACTCTGAGTAAGCTTCTCGCCGCTCAAGAACATGAGCGAAAGGAGATGGAGGAACAAATAGCTGAAGAGACCCGCCATCTCCAGCGTTCCCAAGCTGACCACCAAAGGCTGATTGGCGATTTCAAGGAATCTGAAATCGTCATACAGAGTGCAGAGCAGGTTATTGCCACTGCTCGAGTTACCATTGCCAGGGCACAAGCCTTGATCGAAACCAATAAGCAGAAGCTTGTCGCTGCTAGAAAAAGGCTGGAGGAGCTGAAAACTGCCATGATACAGGCTGAAGAAAACCTCTCTGCTCATTCCTCCAGATTGGAGTCTCTTCAAGCGCAACTTGCTGCGAAGAGATTTTTGTCTGAGGAGGAGCTACGGGTACAAGCTCTGATGGAGGCTGAAAGGGCACATCAGCACGAGAAGCACCGTTTTCGAGAACAAATCCGTTCTTTGGCGAAGCAAGATTACTAGCCTTATTCTCCTTTTTGTATTGTTCTCCCTTTTTTTTTTAAACACTCTATTTGTCAAGAGTGTCTGTATTACTTTTACCATTTTTGAATCAAATAATAAAAGTCTTCAAAATTTTGCTCCATCTTCATCTTTTCAAGTTCTTTACTCGCTGGGAATGAACTCAATTTTCATAACCGTAGTCTTTGACTGTTTGTAAAATGTAGTCTTTAGTCGACCATGAATAATAAACTCAGGCTGAACTGAGTTCTTGAGCGAGACGCGGTTTTCATTCATAGTGGAGACGCGATCCTGGGAGACGCGGCCCTAAGTCATTACTGAAGACGTCGTCCGGGCTTATCAAGGAAGACGCGCGAACCTTTCTTTTCGATAAGGGCGCATCTCTGGCTTAAGGACAAAAGGCGTTATTCTGAAACGCGAATTTGTGTTCTTTAATAAAGGGGACGCGGCCTTCATATTTATGAAAAGATGCAGATCCATAGACGCGGCCCTTGATTCTGTCAGGATGCAGTGGAGACGCGGTCTTAGGCTCCTCAAAAACTGACGCATGGATCTCAGCTAATTGATGGGGATGCGGCACTAGCTCAGTAGAGACGCGTCTCTGGACCCTTGATAAGGCGTAAACTCAGGCTGTATTGAGTTTATAATGAAGGCATGACTTTCGTTTCGCAATGGAGACGTAGTTCCGGGCTCCTCGAGAACGACATGGTCCTTCTCTGGTCGTTGAGGACGCAAGCTTCAAAACGCAGCTTTCAAGTTGATGCGGACTCAGGACGCAACCTCTGAATGGGTCCAATTCGCTGAGGAGATGCGGCTCTGAATTATTCCCAGAGACGCGGTCGTAGCCCTTCCGAAAGGACTGAAAGGAACGCAGTTTTTCAGGTTCGTGAAAGGACGCGGATCTCAGGACGCGACCTTTGAATCTGTGCTTGACGCAACTGTTTTCCATTATGTTTGCAAAGGGGGAAAACTTACAAAAAAGAGTTTGAGGAGCTAAATTACAAGTATTCTTAAAAAGATTACAAGTAGATCTCCTCAGAGATTCTGGAGAAGTGTGCCGATAGGAGTCTGGTCAGCGCGCGACCACTTTGTCCCTTTGACGATGCGAGCGATGAGATTCCCTTCTCGCCTGGTTCCGGGAATCAGAGAATAGAGGATTGGTAGAACCCTCTGACTACTTCTCAAAACCACTTCTGTGAGGAATTCCTTCTCGCCTGGTTCCGGAGATTCCTTGAGGAAAAGAGGTTGTTAGGGTATCGCCACCCTGAGAAGAGAAGTATTTCTCTTGAAAGGTCTCTGAATTAGAGATTGCACGGTGCGTTGATGAAGAAGTCCGATCTTTGAGAAGACGCCAGTCTCGCCGATGATCAATTGATGATCCTCCTCGATCTGATGCGATGCGATGCGATGCCTCTCCCTTGTGCCCCTGATGGGCTATTTATAGGGAAAGTAAGGGTATAATCGTCCCCTTTGAAGATATAGAAACAGATTGAACCGAATCTGTTTGAATCTGGAAAGTAGCCTTGCTGCGAGGCTATAATAGCTTCCGCGGAGCTAGAAAATGGCAAGTCGGTTGATCTTTCCGATTTGTTATGATCCTTTCCATATCGTTGATTGATTCTCCTTGATCCTCTTACTCGTTTCAAGAGAGTCAAGAGATTGTGGCAATCACCTGCCATATTTGAATCCTGATTGGATTTGATTAGATTGAATCCGATCTTATCAGGAGATTTGATTGGTCAAAGGTTGACCATAGCAGGCTGATGGCGGAGCTGCCCGCTTTGAAGCTCATAGCGGAGCTAGAGGCAATTCCTGGCGAAGTCCGAAAAGAGGCTTTTCGGCGAAGCTGTCAGTTAGCTTCCTGGCGATGCTCTGGATGATGTTAGCCTCTCAAGCGAGGCTATCTCCTTGGGCTAATGTAATGCTAAATGCTAGTATTTTAGACCTGCTGAGGTCTGTTTAGAAACAATCCGGGTTCACTGTTCTGCTTGCTGGATCAGTGGAGTCCAAACCGCTCACTTGTCCCTTGGAGTTGGGTGAAAAACTGGTCTTCAGCTCGTCTGTCCCTTGTCTTTTGTAAATGTCAACAAGTTTAGACATCGTTCGGACCAATGAGAATCTTGTCTTTTTTAAGTGTCAACAAGACCCCCTTCAAAGTTTTCGAAAGTCTGCAATAGCCCAGACTTCGAAATACTTTGAACTGCTGTGATGGTGGTGTGGAGTATGAACATCTCCATGATGGTTGAGTTCAGCTTCGCCTTCAATCCTGCTTTGGGATGGATCTGCCAAAGAGTTTGCACTGGTTCGCGAATAGCTTCGCGTCGGGGTAGCTCCGCATCTGGGCTTTCAAGAAATAAGTTCGCTTTGGAACTCCTGTTGCTTTTTCAAAGCCAACTGCCGTGGGGCGGTTACGAGGAGGATCATTCCTTCTTTCGCGCCAATCGAGAGAGATGTTCTCCGATTTGCACGTTTCCAAGGGAGGATATTCCCTTTATTCAAGGCGCCATAAGTGCCTTTTATGAGGGAGACGTTTTCTTCCCTTGTACGGTTCCAATGGGAACCGTCCCTGTCATCAAGGCGCAATCAATGCCTTAAGTGCGCTCGTGCTTCCACGCTTGAGGTGATTGTGCTCAGGCCATGGGGCCTATAAATAGGACACTTGAGGTCCTCTGAAGAGAAGTGCCTTGCCTTTCTTCTTCCCTTCTCTTGGTTGTGAGAGATACTCAGATCTCAGAATTAGTGGGAAAGCCCACCCTGGTTGTCTAACCGGCCAAGGACCAGTAAGTCTTGATCATTCAAAGACTTCACTGCTTTTAGGGAACTCATCTCCCTTGATTTAGCTTTGGCAGCTCGCTTCAGGGATTAGCTTCCCTTGTTCTTCATCTTGCAATTGGCTGCTGCAGTGAAGGATCTCATCACGGCTTTCTGTGAAACCATCATCTTGATTTGATCAGAAAGACCATTGCTTGTTAAGTCCGCTGCGCAGGCAGGACTTGGGACTTGGCTTCTTCAATAGTTGAGCCAGTCTTGCCATATTGGCGAGGTTGAGACTGTTCTTCACAAGATCAGTCTGACTTTGCCGTATAGGCGAGGCTAGGACTTGGCGTTTGCTGAGCCAGCCCATGGTTGCTGTGCAGGTGGAACTTGTCCTCTGCTGAAGTCGGATTGCTTTGCCGCTGAAGAATCTGACTTAATGTTTTTGCAGCTCTTTCTGTGCTTAACTGCTAACTTGCTTCAATTTGCCTTGCAGCGAGCTATGCTTGCCAGTCTGGTGACTTGATGGAAGAAGCCATAAAATTGCCTTATGCTTCCCCGGTTGAAGCTTTACTTTTAAGCAGGAGGAAAAATTCGGGGCAGCGGATGCGCGTCCCAGGGGCTGTTGGCGGCCTCTTATCCGAGATGATTCGATCTGAGGTGAGGCTGGCTGCCGACTTTCAACTTTGGTGGCCTTCGTCGGGGACGATCCACTTCATGGGAGTGGGCCTCACACCCGTCAGATCACTAGCATCAAAACTAGTTCCCATTATAGGTGATCTGACGTGTTGGCGGCGATAAGCTTTTATTGCCAGGCTTCAAAAAAAAATGGCCTGGTAAGATCTGCCATTTTGTGGAGAAAAATGACCGTGTCCTCGCGGCACCATCTGCTCATGTGCGAAGGATTACGGCCTTGTGCAGGAGGAAGGCCTTTCCTGTCCCGTTGATCTGGCTTGGTAGCAGATAAAACCGCTTGTATGCCTCAAAAGATCTTTGTTGGGCAACTGAGTGTGTTGTATGAAACACAACTTCGATGTAATATCAATGTACCCTTGCTTTTGAATCAATGAAAGTTCATTGTCTGATCATCTGATTTGCTTGCTTTCACTGAGAGTCTGGCCATACCTGGGCTGAACTGTATACAGAGTTAAGGACATTGTCCTTTCTTCGAATGATCTTCGCGAGACCGGCATGTCCCGCAAACAGCAGCCTCTTTGGCGGGCTAAGGTAGACCTCCTGGCGAAGTCTTTGAAGGTTTGTGCGAAGCCCGCACTTTGCTCCTGCGCGGAGTTAACCCTTTAGTGGGGTTGAACCGTCGCACTTTGGGAAAAGCGCCTCAGGCGCTTCGGGCACTGTTTCGAATTAATTCGAAACGGCGGCATGTGCCCTTTTTCAAGGCCTTGATTTAAGCGCTGATTGGCCTATAAAAGCCCGATTGGGCTGAATATGGGAAGATCTCCCTTTATTTTTAGAGAACTTTCTATCTCTTCCTCTTCTTCTTCCTCCTTTGCTTCAGAGTACTTTGAGCACTCTTGCATTCCTTCAATGGCGCCCAAGAGACGAGCGGGAAAGGAAGCAGCGACTTCTGCAGCGGAGGGTCCTCCTCCTCCGTTCATTGAGCGACCAATCGCTGGTAAGAGACTCTCCAATTTGATTAGAGAGTGGTCTTCATCCTTTGGAGTCGATACTCGGCTATTAGGACGATCGAATATGATCTGTCCTTATCAGGGAACTCGTTTCCCTTAACTTCCCTATTTTACTTGCACCAGGGAAGTAAGAACTGAACAGTTCTTCCCTTGGGCTTCCATAGGAAGCCATTGCTTGGGGCAGTCTTCATCCTGTTGAGGAACAGGATATGGGTCGTGTGCCTTCAGTCGTGGCCACGAAGGACGACTGTTGGTCATGAAGTCCTTTTGATGACGTCAGCCCTTAGGGCTATGCCAGTTCCTGCAAAGATGCAGTCTTATCTGTGAAGCGAAGCTTTTTATCAAAACTATTATCCCGCTGTTCCTGCTTACTGGGCGAGGCTATGCCTTAGCGAATTTTTATGTCTTCGCGTCCATTTGATTGGTGAACTAATCATAGTTCATTTTTTTTTGTTTTTGCAGTACATTACGCCTCCGGCCTTCAGAACAGTCTATTTGGCGTAACCAGTCGAGCAGGGAGCATCAGCTTGCAGTTCATCGGGCAGGCTTCCTTGTTCAGTGAGCCGAGCCCCCTTGTACGGGATACGCTCATTCAGAGCGGTGGCCCGCAGGCCATGCGGAGCATCTTGACTACGGCTTCGTTTGAAGATATCGACCGTCAGGCTTACAAAAAGCCTGACTTCATGTTCGGGGATGCTGCACCTGATCCCGATCGCCAGCTGCAGGCCGGCGAAGGCCAGTGGATCTTCCAGTTGGATGGCGAGAGATTCTATCTCCCGTCTACTAAGCGGCATTTCGCTTTGTCTTCCTTCGCGAGCGTGACCCAGGCTCGGAAGATGGCGTGGGGCGTGAGCCTAAATGCCGAGTCTGTAAGTGTCGGGAGGTTGGCATTCCAGACCGGCTATTCGAGGGCGGGCCCTCCTCGTAGCATAATAGGGCTATACCCTGGGAAGGTGTCGCGGGACCTTCCAGTAGGAGAGAATCCAGCTGCGGCGCCGACCTTCGGTACTCAGTTCTGCGAGGCTGAGGGGAACTACCCCGCCACAGATTTCAGGGCTCCTGGTTGGGTCCACCCTCCTAGGTCATGGTGGGCGGAGTTGACCAATTATATCCTCAATCATTTTGAGGGGGAATTAGAGAGGTTGAACCTCTATGAGGCCGTCAGGGCGACCTGCTACGGCATTGAGATGAAGGTGGCGTGCTTCTATGCCATCCTTGAGTTGTACTGCCCAACCTCGGGGACTTTCTTCACCCCGGTTGGTGAATTGGGCATGGCCCTGCATGAGATGCGAGAGATCTCTGCTTTGCCCTTCGGGTCTCTTCCATATGAAGAGTATTTTCCGTGTGAGACGGAGTTGGCTCTCTTGGAGAAGCAAGAGCCTGCTTTGCTTGAGACATATCGGGAATTGATGTGCCACCTGCACATTTGTTCCAGCATCCACACTGGTGGCAAGGGTAGCTCGAAGAGCTTGAAGAGCTGGGGGAACTACTTGTTCCCGGACATGACTAGTGCACCCGAGGCAGCTCATTGCGGAGTTGCTGAAGAGGACATCTTGGCAAGGATGGAGGTGCATGCTGAAAAGGACATCGTCGTGACAGAAGATGATGGTCCTTTCGAGAAGGGTGATGTTCTTCGGAGCTTTCACCATCAGGCCCGTCGGCCTATGTCTCGCAAGGCGTTGCTGGCCGGATTCTTAACCATCTGGTTAAAGAAGTGTGTCGTGCCTTCTTCTTCGGGTGACATTGTTCACCCGAATGTGCTGCTGCCTGCCGTTCGCTTGGTCCATGGCCACCGTCTGGGTCTTCTCCCGGCCATGGTGTGTTGTATTCAGAGGGGCCTTCGTGTTCTGACGGAGGCTTTCTGCAGGCCGATGGCGTCAAGGCGGGGGAAGGGTGCCGTCCTGCCTTGTGACGGGCCCAATCCTAGGGTAGGTTTACCGTATACCTACTTGATGGCGTGGTTCGCCTTGCACTGCCCTACTTTAATTGGAGCTGGGGAGGACCCTCCGCCGGGTGTTCAAACGGCGCTTCTCCGTCGTTTTGAAGGCTGTTTGTGGCAGAAAATTTATGTGGCCGAGGCCCGTAAGTTAGTGCGTCGTTATGACGCTTACAGTCTGTTCCGCTGTTTTCCTCGCCTGCGGGGCGCAGGATACAACGAGGAATTCCGTGATGTGGAATCAGGTCGGTCCCCCATGAGTCGGGGTGTTTTCGAGTGGCTGGTGTGTATCCGGCCCTCGCATCTGCTGTACCGGAGTGGGGATACCTGCTACATGGAGCCCTACATCCCGAGCCGGTTCGCCCGCCAATTTGGGTATGATCAGTTGTATGTGGGCAACCCGAATCCGGACCTGGCTTTCATGGGGAGCCTCATTGATGGGGCTCGTGCTTGGCGGTTCTTTACCGCGGATGACACTGGAGCGTGGCTACGCACGCCGTTGAGGGATCCCGGCCTATGGACGACCCTGTGTTTCTGCCAATGGTATGCGGCTTCGAACTCTACACCTGCTAGGTTTAACGTCAACCGTTCGGGTGTGAGGTTAATTTCTCATCGGATGAAGCAGAAGGCTTCTGATAAGATGGAGGGCAAACGAGTCCGTGTTCCTGGCATAGAGGAGTTCATCGCTATAGATGACAGCGAGGCTTCTGATGCGGGGAGCCCTCGCTTTGAGGCAGAGGCAAGGGCTGATGCCCACGAAGCTGGTGCTCGTGTAGCCGGGTCTGGTGTAGTGGGAGCAGCTCCCCCACAGCATGTGGAAGAAGTGGAGGAAGAGGACTCTGAGGTCCACTTCAAAAGGAAGCGTGGGAGTGGATCCCGTAGGAAGTCGTCGGCGAAGAGGCCCCGTCGTCATGCTCCTACAATTGTGGTAGAGGGCGAACCCTCTACTGCGCTTCCTTCTGCTGCTCCATTAGTGGCTGAGCCGTCGGTTGCTGAACCGACTACTGGTAAGATTGGCCCCATCTAATATGTCTTCAGCGCGCTTTACATAACTCATCATTTGCTTTTTGTTGCAGGAGCTGAGGCAATTGGAGGGCAAGGGGAGCACTACGATCCCCTGTTTACTTATGGAAGTGCAGCTGGTTCCTTTGCTCGCTCGGAGGAGTCTGGGGATCATACGGCCGATATTGGCCCTTCGGGCGCTGAGGCTTCTAGAGGAAGTCCTATGGCATCCAGCTCTGCCGGGTGGTCTGCGGAGGAATCGGCGAGTGGGCCGGCTATCCGCGTTGAGTCTGGTAAGAACTTTCCGATGGGACCCTTGGATTCTGATGCGGCTGACGAGATGACATCGGCCTTCGGTAAGACTAAGATCTCTTGGTCCTCGCCTATTTGTTGCGTCCCCCTTTTTGACCTTGGTTTTGTTGCAGGTATTCGTCCCCAAGGTGCATCAGCTTGGCAAGAGGCGGAGGGTTTTCCTGGAGGGTCAAAGGGCGATATGAGCGCTTCGACCGGGGCAGACGCTGCTGTGTTAGACGCGCTGTATGGCGACCTGCCTTTTTATCAGCCCAAATCAGCGGAGGGCCCTGAGGTTGAAGAGGCGGCAGTCCCGGAGGTACCCCCACTTCCAGTCATATCAACGAGTGGGGTGCAGACTGTCTTGCCGAATACGGCATTGAGGGTGATTGTGAGCCCTACCTCCCCGACGCTGGTAGTTGAGCCTGCTGCTCAGGAGGTGGTTGCCAGTCCTACCTCCGCGGTGGCTGGCGTGCTGGTGTCGCTGAGGACTCCGCCGAGGTCACCTTTGGCTTGCCCTGCTGCTGTCGATGTTCCCGCTTCTTCTTCCGCGGTGGTGTCGACTAGGTTGGTAGATTGCTCCGAGGTTGTCTCAAGGGTTGATGAAGCTGAGAATGACTTTATCGGTAATCTGGTCGACAGCTTCTATAATAGTTTGGAGCAGACTATCGGTCTAGTCTTGAAGGGCTCGCCTGTGCCATTTTCGAAGCTGAAGATGGTTCTCTCCTGTGGCATTGAGTGTATCCGGGACTTTGAGGGGTACCATCAAGCTACTGCTCTGGAGCTCCTGGTAGATGACCTTGAGAAGGACGTGGAGGAATGGCGCCATTTCTATCGTTCCGACGCAGCGTCTTTGGCTGATGAACGGCTCGCACGTCTTGTCGCCCAGAAGCGCGAGGCTCAGCTCGCTGCCCAAGAGGCTGTTGAGGCTATCTCCTCTGACTTGAGGTCCTTGGAGGCAGAGGAAGCAGAGGTTGGGAGTGCAATTGATGCTTCCAACAGTGCTCTTTTTGACGCTGAAGATAAGATCAAGAGGGCTGAAGAGATGATCCGAAAGGCAAATCTCCTCTTGTCGAAGGCTACACAGATGCGTCATGAAGAGTCTGCGCGGCTTAAGCAGCTCAGGGCTCGAAGTGAGGAATTGGCGGAGCGGAAGTCATCACAGAGGGCGACTTTGGCGGAGACTGAGGCTCGTCTGGCTCAGGCGGTGGACTTCGATGAGGCAGAGCTAAGATCACAGGCGCTGGCCCAGGCTGAAGATGACAGGAGGACGCGGCTAGCTTCGCTCGGAGATCGGATCCGATCTTATCATGTACGCCTATAGGCTCCTCCATGTATCCCATCCTTTTGGATTTAATAGAAAATTTTTTCTTTTGTCGTCTGTTGTTTAGATAATGAGACATGACTGTCTGTTGGTTCAGAGGTTGCAGTAACATAACCGAATGGGACGTTGCCAGTCTCGAGGTTAGCCCTTTGCGGGGCTTGAAAGGAAGGGAGATACTTGCCTTTTGTAAATGTCAGCAAGCATCGAGATTGAGACTTAGCTGTCAGCTGGTTCAGGGGTCGCAATGACATGACCAATTTGAGACGCCACTAGGCTCAATGGTAGATGAAACTTGGCTATCTGCCAGTTCAGAGGTCGCAATGACGTAACTGGTTGAGAAGCCACCAAGCTTCAATCAATAGGTGATACTCGTCTTTTGTAAATGTCAACGAGTATCGAGACCTGTCTTTTGTAAATGTCAACAGGGCTCGGGATCGAGACTTAGCTGTCTGCTGGTTCAGAGGTCGCAATGACATAACCAATTTGAGACGCCACTAAGCTCAATGGTAGATGAAACTCGGCTATCTGCCAGTTCAGAGGTCGCAATGACGTAACTGGTTGGGAAGCCACCAAGCTTCAATCAATAGGTGATACTCGTCTTTTGTAAATGTCAACGAGTATCGAGACCTGTCTTTTGTAAATGTCAACAGGGCTCGGGATCGAGACTTAGCTGTCTGCTGGTTCAGAGGTCGCCATGACATAACCAATTTGAGACGCCACTAAGCTCAATGGTAGATGAGACTTGGCTATCTGTCAGTTCAGAGGTCGCAATGACGTAACTGGTTGAGAAGCCACCAAGCTTCAATCAATAGGTGATACTCGTCTTTTGTAAATGTCAACGAGTATCGAGACCTGTCTTTTGTAAATGTCAACAGGGCTCGGGATCGAGACTTAGCTGTCTGCTGGTTCAGAGGTCGCAATGACATAACCAATTTGAGACGCCACTAAGCTCAATGGTAGATGAAACTCGGCTATCTGCCAGTTCAGAGGTCGCAATGACGTAACTGGTTGAGAAGCCACCAAGCTCAAAATTGCAATGGAGTTTGGGAAAAGTCTCGTTTTCACGGGGAGAAACGAGGGAATCACTGTCATAGGTTTGATGTTAACGTAACAGCGAGATATATATGTGGTCCTACCATTCTATGGATGAGAATTGGTAGGTGATTTTGGAGGTCTCGTTATCTCGGGGAGAAACGAGGGGATTGCTGTCATAGGTTTAATGTTAACATAACAGCGGAATATATGTGGTCCTACCATTCTATGGATGAGAATTGGTAGGTGATTTTGGAGAGGGAATCAAATGGGAGCAGGTCCCTTGGGATTTTAAGCAAACCCCCAGCTATCAACAGGTTTGATATGCTTGGAGAAAGAGAGAGGCTCTCTTTGTGCGCATTCCGGACGCGCGGATCTCGATCAGAGGTGTAATGTTAACTTGATCGAGAGCAAGATCCTTGATTAAGGATAGTACTTTTTTAAGAACTTGCCATTGATCGGCATCATGAGGAGGTCGCCATCTGCAGTCGTAAGGCGGTATGCTCCGTTTGAATAGACTGTCTCTATCACAAACGGTCCTTCCCATTTAGGCTGAAATTTGCCTTTGGTCTTGTGCGTCATAATCATCGGTCGTCTGACGGCTAAGACCAGGTCTCCTTTATGGAAGATTCTCTGCTTGACCTTTTTATTGAAGGCTTTTGACATCCGAGCCTGATATAGCTCGATGTGTTGCTGAGCTTGTAGCCGCTTCTCGTCTAGGGCTTCGAGCTCTTGAAGACGCAGGCGATCATTGTCTTCTGATGTCATCTTAGTAGTCAAGGCTACCCGTAATGATGGCACCTGGATTTCCAATGGGATGACCGCTTCGCACCCATATACCAGGGAGAAAGGCGTATTGCCTGTCGGTGTCCGAACCGTAGTCCGGTAGGCCCAAAGGCATTCACCGAGCTTTTCGTCCCAATCTCGCTTGTTCGAGGAGACAAACTTCTTGAGCAGCTTGATGATTGTCTTGTTAAATGCCTCTGCCAAGCCGTTGGCGGCAGGATTGTAGGCGGTTGAAGCCACATTCTGAATTCGGTATTTATCGCAGAACCGATAGAACCCCTGGCTTACGAATTGGGGACCATTGTCATGGATGATCCGCCTGGGGACACCAAATCGATAGATGACATGGTGTTTGATGAAGCTAACCAGATGAGAGGTTTTGACTTCGGCCAAAGGTGTGGCCTCTGCCCATTTTGAGAAGTAATCGGTTATTGCCAGGATAAACCGGTGACCTCTTGCCGAAGAGGGACTGATTGGCCCTACGACATCGATTCCCCATGCTTCAAATGGCCATGAAGCAACAGTAGGGTGGAGCAACTCCGAAGGTTGGTGTATGAAGTCTGCATGGACCTGGCACGCCTTACACCTTCGTGCATATTGGGTGGCATCGGCCATCATGGTCGGCCAGTAGTACCCAAGTCTGTGCAGCCTGTCTTTAAGCTTTGGACCCGGCTGGTGAGCTCCGCAAATGCCATCATGTGTTTCTTTAAGCACTTCCTGTGCCTCTGAATGGGAAAGGCAACGGAGGAGGACACCGTCATATGAACGACGGTAGAGTGTCTTCAAAGTGGGATCATAGTAGAAACGGAGCGACCTTCGTCTGATGGACGCCGCTTCTTTGGGATCGTCTGGAAGCAGACCGTGCAGAGCGTAGTCAATGAGGGGGAAGCGCCAATCCCTCGGCTCAAGATCCACGGAGATATTATGGACCTCTTGGATCCTTAGCATATGCTTGGAGCATACGAGATGCCGGGTTGCGACTGTGAGGTGATACTCGGTATCGGCTGGCAAGGCTAGCGTTGTCGCTAATGCAGCGAGAGCATCCGCCTTGGTATTCTGAGATCGAGACACATGCCCGATGTAGAAGCCTTCAAATAGGCTAGCCAGTTCAATGGCTGTATGGTAGTAAGGCACCAAGTCCTCATGACGGACTTCATATTCGCCTTTTACCTGGCTAATGATCAGCTTTGAATCGCCATAAACTTCAAGATAGCGTACCCCCATTCCGTGGGCGAGCTGGAGACCGATGAGCAGAGCATTGTATTCCGCTACATTGTTAGAGCATGACTCTGTCAAGGAGAATGCCCTGGGAAGGATATGATCCTGTGGGGAGATGAACACAACCCCCACTCCGGCAATAATCTTGCCTTTAGGGCCCATCCGCGATGCTCCGTCGAAGAACATCTGCCACACTTCCTCTGCTGAGGTTGCATTAGACTCGAAGACCTCATCAGGGATGTCTTCGTGAAGTTTTGAATGTTCCGGAACTGGATGCGCAGCCAAGAACTCTGCAAGGGCTTGACCTTTAACCGCCTTTTGAGGGGTAAAGGTTATGTCGTATTGGGACAATAGCAGTGCCCATTTAGCCAATCTTGAGTTCAACGACCCTGGCTTCGTCATGAGAAGACGTAAAGGGTTCACCCTGGAGATGACATGTATGGTTTGGCCAACCAAATAATGTCGAGTCTTCTGGACAGCGAAGACGAGAGCTAAACACTCCTTCTCAATAGGATTGTACCGAGATTCCGCTCCTATGAGAGTTCTGCTCAAATAATAAATGGCTTGCTCATGGCCATTGTCGTCCTTCTGGGCGAGGAGAGCGCCGAGGGAATAGTCCAATGCTTTTACATAAAGCAGGAATGGTTTCCCTGATGTAGGGGCCACTAAGACCGGAGGTTTGGTGAGATACCTCTTAATGTCTTCATAAGCTTCTTGGCAAGCTTGATCCCATATGAAGGCAGTACCCTTCTTCATGAGACGGGTAAAGGGCTGGCAACGGCCCGATAGATTTGCTATGAATCTTCTGATGTAGGCTAATCTGCCTTGCAAGCCTCGGAGCTCTTTGAGGTTCCTCAGTGGATGCATGTCCTGTATGGCTTTGACTTTGTCTGGGTCCAGGTGGATCCCTTTTGATGTGACAATGAACCCAAGGAATTTGCCGCTGGACACTCCCAAGAAGGATTTTGTCGGGTTCATTTTCAACTGATGAGCCCGCATTATATTGAACATCGTCCTTAGATCGCGAAGATGTTCATCTTTGCGGCGACTTTTGACAGCAATGTCGTCAACATAGCACTCCACCGTCTTCCGGAGATGATCGCGGAAGATCATGCTCATTGCCCGCTGGTAGGTTGCTCCGGCGTTCTTCAGTCCGAAGGGCATTACAGTGTAGCAGTATACCCCCAATGGCGTTCGGAAAGAAGTATGCTTCTCGTCATCAGGATACATCTTGATCTGGTTGTACCCTGAGAAGCCGTCCATGAAAGACATCCTCTCGAATCCGCATGTGTTGTCGATCATGACATCGGTGATCGGCAATGGGAATTCATCTTTGGGACAGGCCGTATTGAGATCACGGTAGTCGATGCAGATTCGTATTTTCCCATTCTTCTTGAGGACGGGGACTATGTTAGCCACCCAATCTGGATGTTGTTCCTCCCGGATGAAGCCACAAGCAATGAGCTTATGAACTTCGGCTTCAATAGCTTCCATGATGTTTGGGCGGAACCGACGTTGTTGCTGCTTGACTGGCTTAACGTCGGGCTTGATGTTTAGACGGTGCATAGCGACCTGTGGATCAAGTCCGGGCATGTCTTCATAGCTCCAGGCGAAAACATCTATATACTCTTTTATGAGTATTATCAATTCTTCCTTTTCGATGAGTGATAAGCTTTCACTTATGAAAATAGGCTTGGGGTGATCTTGACTACCCAAGTTGACCTGGATCACCTTGTCTTCGGTAGGCGGCTCGCGCAGCTCAAACCGCTTTTCCCATTGGAGACTTAATTGCTGGGCCCATGATTCCTCATTGGCAACCTCTGCGGGTTCCAACTGACTGCTTGAAGTCATGAGGCTTTCGAATATCCCTCCTATGCTGACATCAGAGTCCCATTCGGAGGATGAGGCCGACTGTGATGGGATCGATCCATCGCCTTTGACCTGAACTGTTGTTGATGATGTGGGTGTAACATAACCCAACCCCCTGCGCGTACTATCATAGTAATTTGCAGGTTTCCCTCTTGGGACGGAGTTACGCATCAAGCTGCGTCTTCCTTTTCCGAAGTTTAGGCCCGCTCCCTGCTTCAGGTTGTAACCCATCTTCTTCATGATATGGCGCGCTGATGGCGCGTAATGAAAGAACTGTGGAGCATCCGACTCTGAGCTTGAGTCTGTAGTTGAGGATCTCCCTGGCCGGACTTTGCCGAAGATTATCGGCGCCTGACCTTGCTTGGATGGAGGGACTACCAGCGTGGCCCCTTCTATGGCTTCCACGGATGTACTAGCCACACTCGACTCATGTACGGGCATATGAAGAGAGCCATCCATAATGGATTTGATCGACTCGATGCTCGCAGGATAATCAAAAGAAATATTATCATTAATTATCCATTCGCCTTCCTCATCAGAAGGGATCTTACATCGGGGATCATTAAAGCATGCTACAATTGGCTCGCCAATCAGAATGGCTGGCATGCCCGTTTCAGATTCCGAATCCGCCTCATTGCCGCTTTCATCACTGTCTGGCAATGGTTCTCCCGCGTTCCACTAGCCTCTTGATATAGGAGAGCATCTGTGAAATAGTTTTCCACCCCCTTGAAGGGCTGCTTCTCAGCGAAGACAGTTCGTACTGTCGTATCATCCTCAACATACTTGAAGCACTGATGGAGAGTGGATGGAACGATCCAGTTGGCATGGATCCATGGTCGTCCCAGTAGCAGGTTGTATGATGTGTCCGCGTCAATGACATAGCATGTCACTTCTGACTTCAGGCTTCCGATTCTGCAGCGAAGCCGAATCTTTCCAAGCGGATGGCTGCTCCCGGCGTTGAAACCATATATTGTAGTGGTGGTTGCGGACAACCTGTACAGTGGTATGCCAAGGAAGTAGAGGAGCCTTTTGGGGATGATGCTGAGCGCAGACCCCGGATCGACTTGTATCCTTTCAATACAGGTTGAACCGATATACCCGGTATAGTACAGAGGTCGATCATGCTTGTTGTCTTTGAGAAGCATATCTTCCGCCGTGAAGGTAATGGCAGGTACCTTTGACTGTGCGTGATGGCACTCTGAGCAGGAAAGCCGCATCTCATCACCAGGAATCTCAGGCATGTATGTCAGAAAGGACTCTGAGTTGGCTAGCGCATCTCTGAGTGCCTCTCTTGTCTCTTTAGAGAGACGAAGAAGCTCGTGTATTGTGATACGAGCCGGGATATTGGCTAAGTGGGCCAATATATCAAAGCGAAAGGGCGTGGCTAACCCTTGGCCTGGCGGTTTCTTCAACACATGGTCGAATCGCACTTCCTTAGGCTTCTCTTTCCCTTGGTCAGAACTGGAGCGGATGTCGGCATTGGTACTGACGTCGTTTGCTGTTGTATCTCGTCAGTAGACTTGTCATACTGCCTTAAGTATGACTTTCCAGACCGGGTGCCCGTCTGTTGAGGTGCATCTGCCTGCGCTGTACAGGCATGCTTCTCTTCTTCTGAATCGCTGAGGGAAGCCGAAGTAAGATTACCATCATCTGGCAGGACAGAGATGACATTGCAGGACTTGCCCTTTTTGCTGGAGTCCTTCGACGTCCGCTGTACGTCTTGGACGAGATCAGGGTGTATCCACATAACTTCCCCTGTCTCCAATGTCAAAGGGACGAGACCCTTGTTGTATTGAGTCATGGCTGGAGGATGCTTGACTTCTAGCCGTGGCGCCGGGGCTGAATAGGTCCCGTCGGGAACCATGACCTTCTGGGCAGTGCCGAACTCAATAGTCACCATATTGGCAGTGACTTTCTTCTGCTCCGTCTTCAGTGTGAGGACTCCGGCGTCGACCAAGGCTTGAATTCTATCCTTGAGAACATAGCACTTGTCAGTAGGATGGTGGATCATCCTGTGGTAGAGGCAGTACTTAGGGTCGTTTGTGCGCCCTATCTCATCAGGGCGTCGAGCATCTGGCAACTTCATCTTATTCCCTTTGTGGAGCAGATGGAATATCGTGACCACCTGGTCGTCTCTGAAGGAGTACTGTTTAGGAGGGAACTTGGGCTCCTGATTGTTGAAGCTGCTCTTCTTGGCCTTTGACTGCATGTCCCCGGTCAGCTCGACGGACATAATTTCCTTCCCTTTAGCTTGGGAAGACTGCGGGAGATCGCTGCGCCCTTTGTTGTTCGCGCCCCATTTGCTTCTAGGGGCGGATGACTCGAACTTTTTAGCCGATTTTTCGGCTATCTCAGCTTGTTCGACCAGTTCCTTCCAAGTGTGGGCCTTGACAGCCCCCATGCGAACTTCTACTTGATCCGAGAAGTTATGTCTGCATGTTTGTAAAAGCATGGGTAAAGGCATCCCTGCTGGGCACATCAGAGATAGATTTCTGAACCGCTCAATGTATTCACGGACAGATTCGCCTTTCCTCTGCACAGTGGAAAGGAGCTTGTCCATGGTCACTTCGGTGTCATCCTCATAGAAGCGAGAGAGGAACCGAGTTTCCAGGTCGATCCAGGAATTGATAGAGCCCTGAGGAAGGCTTCGGAACCAGTCGAATGCCACTCCTTTCAAGGTGCCGATGAACAACCTAGCCATGATGGCGTCGTTGCTTAGAACATTACCGGTCTGGGACCGGAAATAGTAGATGTGCTGATTGGGCGAGCTCTTACCATCATACGTATGCAACGTTGGTGGTTTGAACTTTGGCGGATATGGCACCGAATCCCATTCCAGTGGGTAAGGACGGACTACCCCCACTTTCTTCAATTCATCCTTCTGAGCCAGGGATGAAATTTGAGCTTGAAGGCCTTTAAGGACTTCGGCATCCAGGGAAGAGCCTCCCTTAGTTCTCTCCGTCTTGGGCGGATCATTGCTGAGATGTCCCTCCTCGTCATGATTACTCCCGGTATCATCATTCCGGTTGCTGAGGAGCTGAGCGAGCATCTGTTGAATATTGTCCAGGGCCTCTTGCTGAGTTCTAGAGGTCTGCTCCTGAGCTTCCAAACGCCGACGAAGGTCGTCATTGGCGTTCTCGGCCATATTGACCGATGCTTTGTCCGTTCGCACCGAACTGACTGTTGCTGAAGAGGCATACCCGCTGTCTTCATCTTCTCCATCGGATGATTGGGGTGACCGCCTGAGTTGTGGCACGGTTGGGACCGTCGAGGAGGAAGGCTGCTCATAATTATAGGGTATCGCCACCCTGGATCTGGTGCTTCGGAAAACACCTTCTTCGTGCACCAAGACTTCACCTAAGCCCGGGCTATAATCTGGATCTGGGGAGCCGAAAGGGGTGTCGTCAGAGGCTTGACTTCTTCCGCGCAGCTCTCGCCCCCTTCCGGTCATGTTGACGGATGCAGAGGCTGGATCCGGTGGCCCGCTCCTTTTGGGATGCTTCATCGGGACGCGCGCAGACAGTCGATCAAAGACTGATCGCCGATATGGAGCAGTGGCGAGGGTCGGTCGTAACCGACACTGCATAGAATGGACCATCACCAATTGGCAGTCACATCGTCGAAGACAGGAGGAAGTAGTCTGGAAATGCTTCAATCTCCGCTTGTCCGCCAAGAATTCTCGCAGGTCGGCCCTGTAGGGGCCTGAACAATCTGGTATATGGGACAACGCATCGTTCCCCTTATTCCTGCGGAAAGGATCAGCACCGCATAGTGCTCTGGTTCTAGCCTCGCGGCTGTAAACCCGATGAGTATGCCGAGGTACAATAGCCTTGCTTGTGAAGACAGGGCTAGCAGTAGGCATTGCTGCTCTAGGCGACGGTATGATCGCCGTCTTGACTTTATGGTTGGCAGCATTGTTGGCGCAGGCGGGCATCTTGCCTTTTTCTTCATAAGAGAGGCGCGGATCTGGCGTGGCTACGCCTGAAGTTTCAGCAGAGGACCTCTGTTTAGGTCTCCATATCCGTTTTGGCAGAGGATGCATAGGTTCGCAAGGAACCTGAATAGCCACAAGCGGGGCTGCGGGGTGTTGGCAAAATTCTGCCTCTGGTTTCTGATTTGAAACCTTGGTCATGAAGACCTTCCCGTGTTTCCGTGCTCGAAGCATCAGGCCACCCCCAGAGAGGACTTCTTTAAATCTTCCTTGATCGATCTGGATAACAAGGTTCTCAAAAGTGCAGGATCTGGGCCGCGGGCATGTTTCCTTGTTGCGCCAGAGAACTGCGGCAGGTTTGCAGAGAACCTTTTCCGTCTCCGCAGAGACTTTGCTTGAAGATTTAGCCAGAGAAGATCTGGCTGCACCGGCTTTTCTGAATTCAGAGATAGACCCGAAGGTCTGTTCGTCGCATTGCGACACTTGATTCTCAGCAGAGGAGAATACAGTCCCCAGCGGAGTCGCCATCTTGTTTTCCATTATGTTTGCAAAGGGGGAAAACTTACAAAAAAGAGTTTGAGGAGCTAAATTACAAGTATTCTTAAAAGATTACAAGTAGATCTCCTCAGAGATTCTGGAGAAGTGTGCCGATAGGAGTCTGGTCAGCGCGCGACCACTTTGTCCCTTTGACGATGCGAGCGATGAGATTCCCTTCTCGCCTGGTTCCGGGAATCAGAGAATAGAGGATTGGTAGAACCCTCTGACTACTTCTCAAAACCACTTCTGTGAGGAATTCCTTCTCGCCTGGTTCCGGAGATTCCTTGAGGAAAAGAGGTTGTTAGGGTATCGCCACCCTGAGAAGAGAAGTATTTCTCTTGAAAGGTCTCTGAATTAGAGATTGCACGGTGCGTTGATGAAGAAGTCCGATCTTTGAGAAGACGCCAGTCTCGCCGATGATCAATTGATGATCCTCCTCGATCTGATGCGATGCGATGCGATGCGATGCCTCTCCCTTGTGCCCCTGATGGGCTATTTACAGGGAAAGTAAGGGTATAATCGTCCCCTTTGAAGATATAGAAACAGATTGAACCGAATCTGTTTGAATCTGGAAAGTAGCCTTGCTGCGAGGCTATAATAGCTTCCGCGGAGCTAGAAAATGGCAAGTCGGTTGATCTTTCCGATTTGTTATGATCCTTTCCATATCGTTGATTGATTCTCCTTGATCCTCTTACTCGTTTCAAGAGAGTCAAGAGATTGTGGCAATCACCTGCCATATTTGAATCCTGATTGGATTTGATTAGAGTGAATCCGATCTTATCAGGAGATTTGATTGGTCAAAGGTTGACCATAGCAGGCTGATGGCGGAGCTGCCCGCTTTGAAGCTCATAGCGGAGCTAGAGGCAATTCCTGGCGAAGTCCGAAAAGAGGCTTTTCGGCGAAGCTGTCAGTTAGCTTCCTGGCGATGCTCTGGATGATGTTAGCCTCTCAAGCGAGGCTATCTCCTTGGGCTAATGTAATGCTAAATGCTAGCATTTTAGACCTGCTGAGGTCTGTTTAGAAACAATCCGGGTTCACTGTTCTGCTTGCTGGATCAGTGGAGTCCAAACCGCTCACTTGTCCCTTGGAGTTGGGTGAAAAACTGGTCTTCAGCTCGTCTGTCCCTTGTCTTTTGTAAATGTCAACAAGTTTAGACATCGTTCGGACCAATGAGAATCTTGTCTTTTTTAAGTGTCAACAGCAACCTCCCAAGCGTCACATGTAGCTTCGTCTTAAAGATCTTGTTAGAACTTTAAATGCCAAGTCGGCATTGACGATTAGGGACTCGTGTCCTTCGATGTTTCCCAAAGCGGCAATCCACGCGTCAGCTCTTTATTGGGCTTCAACGTTCGTGCAGGAATTAAGGCTGATGGCTCTGATTTTTACGCCATTAATTACAGGTCTTATGGCTCGCCTATAAATAGGCCTCGCTTCCTTAACAGTCCATTGCTTAGACTGTTTTCCCTTAAGAGCAGGCGCTCTGAGGGTCTTCATCTTGACTTAATCTTCTTCCTTCAATGGGATGTACCCTCATGGACAGCGAAAACTCAAAGCTTTCATGCTTTTCTTTAATAGTTCCTGAAGATTATCACTGTCAAGTGATTTCAAGATCAAAAAGCGTCCCTCTGAGTACCTTTTATATTCGCGCCTTGATGCATAAAGTTCAACCTCTAGAGGGTTCTTCTGCGGGTAGGAATTACTTGTCACCATGAAATACGCTGCCCAACTGAGTTTGGATTTTCCTGTCCCTTGAAGAGATTCACTCTCTTGACCTTCTCTTGAAGCCTGACTGGTGCGCCCATTATTTGGAAGTCGCGCCTTTTAGACTTCTTGATGAAGCGCGAGTTGATTGAGTCTGAACTCTAACTCAAAGTCCTCTGGACGCAAGTGTGATGAACTCTGTACCTGGACTGTAAGATGCGAGCTTTGCATATAGAGCTCGCGTTTGAGGTTGTTGACTTAAAATAATTTTAATTCTTATCGAGGGCTTCAGACTTGGATGTAGCAACCCTTGTTTCTCGAACAAGGATGTGGCAACTTTCGCGTCTGGTTCTCTTTGCGTCTCATATTTTAGACGCGGGTATAAAACTAGACCGCGTTCAGATCTGTGTGTATCTGAAGTCCACAACTTTGATCGCGTCTGTTTCTGTTGTAACAGAATTTTGACTTTCTGCGCGGGTCATCCCAGTGTCTGAAGTTTACAGCTATAGTCGCGTCTGTTCTTCAGTCTTTCTGTTTCAGAATTCTAACCTTCTGGTTTTTACTTCTTGCAGGTAGCCTTAATCAGTCTTTCGCATATTCGCTGGGCCCTTGGGAGAATATATCGGCCAGCGAACTTGTTCGATGGTCGAGCACTGGAGGAGAAATCAAGGCTCCTGTTTATGGGCGACGAGGATTTGCGCGACTAATGACATCTGTCAAGACCTCATTGGACATGATGCACCGACAATGCCCCCGGGTTCATCATGGTCACAGTGGGTATGGTGGCGGGTATGGTCCTCTTGCAGGTTACGGGAAAGAGGACGTCACCTGTAAGGTCTCGGATTCTCTCTTCACCAATCTTACCCCAGAAGTGACATCGACGAAAAATTCATGTTCATTGGATGACTTTCTGGTGGTAGAGATGTTCATCAACGAAGGATCATGACCTATACCAGTTGTTCGGGTGGAATCAGAAGGTTTTGCTGCATTTCGACCTCGAGAAACACCATTGTTCTTGGTCAACGATGGACTCCTTCGATGTTTACGTCATGCATCATGATGTAATCAGCATCCGATCGTCACAATAGTGCTCAACCCTTCTTTGACGCTCTTCCAAACATCTTATATTTTGGAGTAGTGAGACTACTTCAGGGAGTGAGTGCAACCTTTTACTGAGAGAGAGGGACTTCTTTGTACTCCTTTATTGTAACACTCAATCTTATTATATAAGAGAGCGTCTTATATCACTTTCATATGTCTGGATATAAATAAAAGCGACATTTTTTTTTCTTCTTCTATTGTCTTGGATTCCCTTTTTGCATTGAAAATCAGACGAATAGAAGTAAAGGATCTTTGACTTGCTAAAAATAAGATAATAATCCTAATGAGTCAAAGTTTGTAGGAAAATCCTGTTTCAGGAAGTTCAACAATGCTGTCAGAGGTGTGATATTAACTTGACAGAAGTAAGATAATTCTTGTGGACCTGTCAATCTATAAATGAGAATGACAAGTAGAATTTGTACCCCCAGGAAGGATGAGTTTTCATCAGAGGTTTGAATTAACTTGACTAAGACCCAGCTGGGGATTTAGTGAAAACACTGTTAACGGTGTAATGTTAACCTAACAATATTTTTTAAGTGGACTTGTTACTCTGTTGACGAGAATAACAAGTGAGACTAGACTCACGGGGAATCTAGGAGGACTTTTTCCGTTAGAGGTGTGATATTAACTTAACGGGTTGAATATAGTCTTATCAGAAGTGTGATGTTAACTTGACAAGGGTGTGAGTCAGAGGTGTGATGTTAACTTAACTCAAGAGTGTTCCAGCTTCATTTTAAAAACTGAAAGTGTCACTATCATAAGTGTAATGTTTAACTTGGCAGTGAGGGTAATGCTAAAGGTGTAATTTTGAACTTGGCATTAGTCATCTCGACTTCGACAAGAAAGTGCGAGAGAAAGTCATGGTCATAGGTGTATTGTTGAACTTAGCAATGACCTGGACGCTATAGGTGTGATGTTAAACTTAGCATCGCTCATTTCAGCTTCAATATGGAAGTCAGAGGGAAAATGACTGTCAGAGGTTTAATATTAAACTTAACAGCAACTTAATCACTGTTAGAAGTGTAATGTTAAACTTAACAGTAATTTGTTAGAGGTGTGGTGTTAACTTGAAAAAAATTGGCTCGAGATAGGAGCAATTTGAGGACCTGTCATTCTACTGATGAGAAGTGACAGGTAGAATTTAAAATGTCAAAGGTGTAATTTTAACTTGACAGCTATTAATTTGCGATATAAGCAATTTTGAAGACTTATTATTCTATTGATGAGAATTGACAAGTGAAGTTTAAAGTGTCAGAGGTGTAGTGTTAACTTGACCCATTGACGACTTGCTACTCCATCTAGAGTTAAGACAAGTAAGGTTTGTACTTACTAAGAAGTATTGAGATTTTCATTGCCAGAGGTATAATGTTAACATAGCAATGACTGCATTTTGTAGACCTACCATTCTGTGTATGAGAATTAGTAAGGAATTTTGGAGGAGAGAGTGGGACTAAGTCCACTTAGGATTTTTAGCAAACCCTCAGCTATCAACGTATTTGATGTGCCTTTACCAACTACCGTTTGAGTTGGGCTAGCCATGCTATTCTCCTCAGCATGATGAGTTGTCGAAAACTTATGTTGGGCTTAGAAGCCAACATTTTCCTCTGTCCTTAGCCGTCGGAGGCGTCGGATGTTAATTAGGAGAGCAATACTAAAACCCAAGTTTCACCTTTTATTTCTTTCTCAATATTTACATCATACATCATGGTGCAGTCAATGCCCGATTAGCTTGTCACTGATCTATAGTGATGTGATCTAGTAAAGGAAAGAAACTTTTCTTGGATCTGGAGCTTTGATCAGAGGTGTAATATTAACTTGATCGGAGGAAAAGACTATTAAAGATAGTATTTTTTTAGGAATCTGCCGTTGATTGGTATCATGAGTGTATCACTGTTTGAGGTTATGAGGCGATATGCTCTATTTGAGTAAATTGGCTCTACTACAAATGGTCCTTCCCATTTGGGCTGGAATTTTCCTTTTGTCTTATGTGTCATTACTATAGGTCTTCTGACGGCTAAGATAAGGTCACCTTTCTTGAAAGTTCGCTCCTTAACTTTCTTGTTGAAGGCTCTGGTAATTCGGGCTTGGTAGAGCTCGATTTGCTGTTGGGCCTGCAGACGTTTATCATCTAAGGCTTTCAGTTCTTGGAGTCGCAGTCGATACTTCTCCTCCTTTGTCATCTCTGCTGTCAAGGCGACACGTAGAGATGGAATTTAGATTTCTAGTGGAAGCACGGCTTCACACCCATATACCAAAGAAAATGGTATAGCTTTGGTTGGGGTTCGAACAGTTGTGCGATAGGCCCATAAGTATTCACCTAATTTGTCATTCCAGTCACGCTAACTTTTTGAGAAGCTTGCCAATGGTCTTGTTGAAAGCTTCTGCGAGACCATTAGCGGCAGGGTAGTATACCGTTGAGGACACACTCTGAATTCTGAACTTAGTGCAGAACCTCTGGAAAGCCTGACTGACGAACTGGGGTCCATTGTCATGGACAATTCGCCGAGGTATACCAAAACGGTAGATGACGTGATGTTTAACGAATTTGATCACATCAGATGACTTTACCTCCTTCAAAGGAATGGCTTCAGCCCATTTAGAGAAGTAATCGGTTATGGCTAAGATGAACCGATGTCCTTTTGATGATGGTGGGCTGATAGGGCCAACTATGTCCATGCCCCACATCTCAAATGGCCAGGTAGAAATTGTAGAGTGGAGGTATCCTGGTGCTTGATGGATGAAATCGCCACGAACTTGGCATGCGTGACATCTTTTGGCATAAGTGATGGTGTCAGGGATCATCTTAGGCCAATAATATCCCAACCTTCGGAGTCGATCCCCAAGTTTTGGACCAGGTTGATGGGCTCCACACATGTCGTCATGCACTTCTTTTAATACCTCTTGTGCCTCTTTTGTGATAGGCAGCGAAGCAAGATCCCGTCATGCGACCGACGATACAGTGTTCGCGTGATCGCATTATAGTAGAATTTGGGGGCTTTCCTTCTAATGGCAGCCGCTTCTTTGGTATCATCAGGCAGGATGCCATACAAGACATAATCAATGTAAGGGAATCGCCAGTCTCTAGGCTCTGGGCCGATTGACGACTCAAGAGCTTCTTTGACTTGACAGTCTCCTGTCGGCTTCTGGTAATCCTCAGAAGCGATTCTTGGGCAATACAGGTTGTGGCTGTAGACAAGTATTTTCTCTACTACTCCAGCTGGAAGGGCTAAAGAGGCAGCGAGAGACGCCAGTGCATCTGCATGCGCATTTTGCTTGCAGGGTACATGGACGATGTAAAAGTTTATGAACCTCTCGGCCATGTGGACAGTTGTGCTGTAATAGGGTACTAGATCTTCATGTCTGACTTCGTACTCCCCACGAACTTGGTTGACGATAAGTTTAGAGTCACCATATGCCTCGAGAGTTTTAACGCCAATCTCATCGGCGAGTTGCATTCCAATCAAAAGGGCATTGTACTCCGCTACATTGTTGGAGCAGGGCTCGGTTAATGAGAAGGCTCGAGGAATCACATAGTTCTGTGGAGAGACGAGTACTACCCCCACTCCTGCTATGACATGTCCTTTCAGACTTGTTCTCGATGCGCCGTCAAAGAAAAGTTGCCACACTTGTCTTTCAAAAGATGTCTGGGTTAGACAAATTTCAGCGACCTCGTCTGGGAGATCCTCGTAAAGTTCGGTTGCCCTCGGATCTGGATGCTCAGCCAGGAAGTCCGCCACCGCTTGTCCCTTCATGGCTTTTTGTGGTAAAAAGTGCATTTCATATTGGGATAGCAGTATGGCCCATTTTGCTAATCGGTCGTTTAACGACGATGGCTTTGTCATGAGTAGCCTCAAAGGGTTAACCTTTGATATGACGTTTATAGTTTGGCCTACCAAGTAGTGTCGCATTTTCTGGACAGCGAACACCGATGCCAAACATTCTTTCTCGATTGGGTTGTATCGATATTCGGCCCCGATCATAGTCCTACTCAAATAATAGATTGCTTGCTCGTGTCCTTGATCATTATTCTGGGCTAGTAAAGCTCCTAGAGAATAATCCATTGCTCGGGCGTATATCAGGAAAGGTTTTCCGGACACCGGAGCTGTAAGGACTGATGGTTCCATGAGGTATCGTTTGATTTCCTCAAACGCTTGTTGGTAAGCATTGTCCCAAATGAACGAGATACCCTTTTTCATTAATTTGATAAAGGGTTGGCATCTTTCGGAGAGATTTGAGATGAACCTTCGGATATATGCCAATCGTCCTTGCCATCCCCTAAGTTCTCTGAGATTCCGCGGAGGTTGCATCTCCTGAATAGCGCGAACTTTTTTCGGGTCCAAATGAATTCCTGTGGAAGTTACCACAAACCCTAGGAATTTGCCACTGGCCACCCCTAGGAAGGATTTGGCGGAGTTCATCTTCAACTGATGTGCCCGCATGATGTCGAAGATAGCCTTCAAATCGGATATGTGATCACTTTTGGCGCGGTTTTTCACTGCAATGTCGTCAACATAGCATTCCACTATTTTACGCATGTGCTCGTGAAAAATGGCATTCATGGCCCTCTGATATGCAGCCCCCGCATTCTTCAGTCCGAAGGGTATGACGGTATAGCAGTATATCCCCAGTGGTGTCCTGAAAGAAGTATGCTTTTCATCATCAGGATACATTTCGATTTGTTATACCCTGAGAATCCATTCATGAAGGACATTCGCTCGAATCCACACATATTGTCAATCATGACATCCGTGATTGGGAGAGGAAATTCGTCTTTGGGACAGGCCTCGTTTAGATCGCGAAAATCAATGCAAATCCAGATTTTTCTTTTTTGACAATGGGGACGATATTGGCTACCCAATCAGGATGTTGTTCTTCCCTAATGAAGCCAGAGTCTATAAGTTTGTTGACTTCTGACTGAATTGCCTCCATTACTTCTGGACGGAACCGTCGCTGTTGTTGTTTGACTGGCTTTACGTCTGAATTAATGTTTAGGCGATGCATAGCCACTCGAGGATCAAATCCAGGCATGTCCTCATAATTCCAGGCAAAAACATCTATATACTCTCGCACAAAAATATTAAATCTTCTTTCTCGGAGGGTGACATGCTTTCGCTTATAAAGATGGGCTTAGAATTAGCCTCATCTCCTAGATTAATATGGGCAACCTTATCCTCCGTGTGTGGCTCGCGCTGTTCAAAGCGAGTATCCCAAAGAGTATTTAAGTGTTTGATCTAAGAATCTGTATCAGACTGGATCATCTCTTCATCTGTCTTCCAGGTGGCATGTTGAAACCATATTCACTGAAAGTTCTCTGAAGATGTTGCCGACACTAACATCTGACTCCCACGATGCCGTGCCCGATGAGTAATTATGGCGTAATGACTCTTCAGACTCAGAAGCTGATGGGATCGGAGTTGATACATAGCCCAACCCCCTGCGAGTTCGATGATAATAATCAGGGGTTTTCCCTTTTGGAACGAAAGATCGAACTAGTGTTCTCCTTCCTTTGCCGAAGTTCAACCCAAGACCGTTTGTCAGATCATACCCCATGCTTTCCATCATTCTGAGTACATTTGGCTCATAATGAATGAACTGAGGGGGTTCCTTCTCGCTTTCTGATTCTTCACGAGACATCGGATCGAATTTGATTCGTCCGAAAAGAATTGGTTTTTGACCTTCCGTCTTGCTGGAACCATGAATATTGATTCTTGCGCTTCACCGACATCTTGGCGCGTTTCGAAGGATGACTTCACTGGTACATGCAATGATGTCAAAGCATCCATTACCGACCAGAGGTCATCATCCACTTCAGTACTAGTGTCTGACGGCACTGAATCAGAAGCGAACACAGAAAAATAAGCCAAATCTAATTCTTCATTAATATACCATCCGCCTACATCATTGGCGGTGTTATCAACATCGAGCTTATTAATGCTCGTTACAAGTGGATCTAGTTCCCACATTCACTCTTCTTTCTCTAACTCGGTGTCAGCTTCATTACCAAAGTCCGGCTCCTCTGGTTGCGGGATCTCGTTTGTTTCCACAGAGTCCCGGTACAGGAGAAAGTCTGTGAAATAGTTCTCGACTCCCTTGAACGGATGCCTTTTGGCAATCAATGTTCGTACCTTTCCACTCTCGTCGATGTATTTCATGACTTGGTGAAGAGTGGAGGGAATGATAGAATTACGATGAATCCATGGTCGTCCCAGCAGCAAATTGTACGAGGTGTCGGCATCGATCACGTAGCACGTCACTTCCGACTTTAAGTCCCCAATTTGGCATTTGAGCTTGATCTTCCCCATTGGGCGGGTACCATTGGCATTGAACCCATAAATGGTAGTCTGGGTGGCGCTCAACCGGTAGGTAGGAATCCCTAAATGTTGCATGATCCGGCGAGGCATAATGCTTAATGCGGACCCTAAATCTACCTGAACGCGGCTTACTTCAGATGATCCAATGTACCCTGTGAAGTATAGGGGTCGATCATGTTTTCCTTTAACCTGCATATCATCCGCCGTGAAAGTGATGCAGGGAGCATTTTGGGAGGCATGGAGGCAATCCTCTACATCTTCTTCCCGTGGTTCAGCCGGCACTTGGGTCATGAAAACTCAGCGTCAGCTAGAGCCTCCCTCAAAGCTTCTCTGGTTGACTTTGATAGCCTCAGGAGCTCGTAAAGAGTTATTCGGGCCGAAAATTTTGGCCAGTTGAGTCAGGACATCAAAGCGGTAAGGTGTTGTGGATCCTTCCGTGTTGTCTTTTGAGAGAGCTTTAAAAAATCCAAGCTCTTTCTGTCTCTCCACGGGTTATTTTGTGGAGGGTTTGGCTGAATCGGTAGCGAATTTTGGAGGGGTTGCTACTATTTCGTCATACTTTTTCAAATATGACGGGCCCGAACGAGTTTCCGCCACAAGTTGATTGGGTTCTGCAGCGAGAACTATTGTTTCCTCTTCTGAATCAGTCAGTGAGGGAACATCAGTTTCTGCTTCGCGGGAAGAAACGCACACCACATTACAGGACGAAGCCTTCGCCTTGCCTTTGGACCTTCTGCTGATAACAGTGGTCCATTGCTGGCCATCCACAAGGTCAGGATGAACCCACGTAACTTCCCCCTGAGGTGTGGGGACAGGTACAAGACCCTTCTCTCGCTGATGGTGAGGGTCTATGTTGATCATTCTTAGTTCCCCTTTTGGGATGGGGACTACTCCAGAGGGTGTTGGAGGTTGTCTTCCAAACTGGAGAAAAGATGTCATATTAGCCGTCACTTGCTTCTGCTCTGGACAGAGTTTTAGTAACTTGCGTCAATCAGAGCCTGAAGGATGTCTTTGAAGACATAACAGCTCTTGGTGGGGTGTCCCAGTATCCTATGATACAAGCAGTAGTTGAGATTATCGGTTTTACCGACTTCTTCAGGACGTCTAGTTTCAGGAAGCTTCAATCTGTTGCTCTTGTTGAATAATTTGAACAACGAGTCAACATGTTCGTCCTTGAAGGAATACTGCTTACTGGCACGCGACTGGCTTGAAGAGCCACTTCCCTTGACCGATTGAGGTTTGATAGGGGATTTGGTCTCTGTCGCTAAGTTATCCTTCCTTTTTGTTTGAAGGGATGCTCTGGCGTACGCCTTATCGACCTTTCAGGTCTGGGCTTGTTTTCTTCTGCCCTAAACCTGGCGACAATTTCTTCAGCCTGTTCACCTTCCTGGATCAATTGTTTCCAGGTGCGGCTTTCAGCAACTCCTATTTGGGCGAGGAGTGAAGTTTGTAGATTGTGGCGGCATGTTCCCACCAGGGTGACCTGGGTCATACCGCTAGGACATCGGAGTGCTACATTCCGAAATCTTTCTACAAATGATTTGACGGACTCCCCCTTTCGCTGCTTTGTAACCAAAAGAGTAGGCATTGTGACCTCCGAGTCGTCTTCAAAGAAGCATGTCAGGAAGAGCTTCTCCAAATCACCCCAATTTTTAATGGAGCCTTCTGGGAGCTTCATGAACCATTCAAAGGCGAGCCCTTTTAGGGTGCCGATGAACAAACGTACCAAGATGGCATCGTTATCTATCACGTTCCCCGTCTGAGACTTAAAGTAGTAGATATGTTGGTTCGGTGGCCCTTTGCCGTCGAATGCTTGGAGGGTCGGAGCTTTGAACTTGGGAGGGTATGGATCAAGGTCCCACTCGGCTGGATATGGCCGGACCACTCCTGCTTCTTGGAGGCCTTTCCGATTAGTAAGGGCCTCAAGACGTTGCTCTAATTGATTCATTCTTTTAGAATGAACCCCTCCATGGTCCTGGTTGTCTTTCTCTTTGGATGAGGATTTAAACGAGGCAGAAGTAGATTACTCTTTCTCCTCAATATGTACAGAAGATGAGCTTTCTCCCTCTTTTCGTTTGCCTTTAGACTTTTTAGAGGAGACTTTGTCGGTTGACTTCCTCTTATCTTCAAGCAATTGTGCCAGCATCTGCTTGAGGGTATCAATAGATTCTTGTTAAGCACGAATCATCTCAAATTGTTCCTTCTGGACCTGGGCTTGCTGCTCCAAGCGCCTGGCTGTCTCCTCAGGAGTACTTGTCAGGTATATAAAGGCCTCCTTCTCTATGGAAGAGTTCGAAGCCTGTGACTCTGCAATAGCGGGATGCGAGTCATTTACTTCAATGCCCCGAGCCAGGGCACTGTAATTGATCGAGCCAATTACCCCAGTCCGAGTGTGAGTATGCCGGTACACTCCTTCTGGTTCTGTGTCAGACTCGTCGGAGCTGACCACAGGTTGCTTTCCCCTACTCCTGCTTGTCATGTTTGCAGTGATTTCAGGGTACTCAGTGTCAGAGAAAGTCCTCCTTCTGTGGGAGTGATTTCTTTTAGCTGATCGGGGAGCTAGAGTCAGTTGTCTGAATTTAGACTGCTGGCTTGCACGCGAACTGCAACGGCACTCAGAGAGCATTGTGATAAGCCGTTCGCAGCAACACGATGGAGTGATGTGACTAGCACTTCTCTTCCTTGTCAAATAATCTCTTAGATCCATGGGATGGGGATTGAAGAGATTAGCCTCAGATTGTCGAGGGTTTTTCAACTTGCGAGAGTTCTCCTTGCTTCGCAAAGCTGAGACGCAAGGTTCTTAGACGTGAGGCTCATGAACGCAACTCTTGCGTCGCGAATTTGGAACGCGAGTCTGGCGTCTCTGCTGAGAAGAGACGCGGCTCTCGTGTTGCCGATTGTCGCATCTGGATAGAGATGCTTGAGAAACGCAGGGCTGCTGGGTCCTGCGTACAGAGGCACGGGTCTCGTGTCTTTGACAAAGAGCACGGACTTCGCGTTGCTGCTTGTGGCGTTTAGGAAGCGGTGCTTCAGAAACACGAGCTTGGTGAATCTCACGTTTAGGTTGCCAAACGCGTACTTCATGCGTCTGACATGGTTCAGAAGAGACGCCGGTCTGAACCTCGCGTCTTACCTCTGTTGGACAAACTGTTGTTCCAACTTGTAGTTGACGCATACGCCGCCTCTGTCGCCGCTCGGCATTCCGGTTACGTCGTGTGGGTTAAAGAGAACCCCCGGTAACCTGGCGCTGAGGAAGGGGATGAACAGGCTGAACATCAGGAACGTTAACCACGCGAGTCTCCTGAGAGACGTTGACGCGGGCGTTACGCATGATGCGATTAGCCACGACATCCTTCTTACCAATCGCGTCTGAGAGGATCTCAGAGCGGACTTGAGAGCAAATCCCCGAAGAGACTTTTCGGTAGACCCGCACCTTTGGGCTCTTGGAGCCAGAAGAGAGGAACTCTTCATACTTTACCTGGTCGAATTCCACAAGTGATTGGGCCGTTTTTCCCATACAGGTGACGTCAACTTGCGCCACAACTTGCTCTCATAGAGAAAGTAGTCCCCAGCGGAGTCACCATCTCTTATTTGGTGGGAGAAAGATCCTCGTAAAATTTCCTTGAATCAAATGAAAGATTACAACGGATTAATACTCCGACTACAAGGGAGGGAAGATGTTCACAATTGAATCTCCCCTTTGTTTAGTGCTGGGTTCTTGGTGTGGCGGTGGAAAGTGAATCTTATTTTCCGTTGACCGGGTGAACGTCAGGACCTCTTGGGAATCCTCTCTTTGGATAGCAGACGGAGTAACACAGCTCCTGTCGATCAGAAATCTCAAAGAGATTGTAGGCAAAGATTAACTTGCACGCAGCAAGTTGTTCGAAGAGTTGAACTCTCTCTTTCTTTTCAGTGGAGGTCTTGGTGCTTCTACAGCTCACAAGCGAAATTCTTTACCAAGAATTATCTGATCGACCGACCCCTTCTCCATAGCAAAGGGGCTATTTATAGAGGTTTCAGGGGTGAACGCGCCCCCTAAAAACGCTCCATAATGGGGGGTTAACTTCCTCATTACGTGGGCAGTAATTGACCCAATAACGAGGGCAGTTATAACCGAGACGCATGTTTCAACCCTCGCATCTTGGTGCTGCAGTGATGCTGAGACGCGGGTTTTTACCCTCGCGTCTTGGTGCTGCAGCGATGCTGAGACGCGGGTTTCGACCCTCGCGTCTTGGTGCTACAGTGATGCTGAGACGCGGGTTTCGACCCTCGCGTCTTGGTGCTACAGTGATGGCTAAGATTAGCCCTGCGTCTGAAGTTTGGACGCTGCTTTTTGATGACTTGTCTTAGTGATTTTTAGACAGCCTACAATTTATTCTCAAATTCAATTTCAGGAAAGGGATAACCTGCCAAAATGTCAATATGGTTTTCAAAATTTAGAGTTTGGGCAAGTTCAAATGGGTGTGCTGAAATGGAATCTTGTTTTTCAAAACAAGATGATTCTTTAGCTCTAACAGAATGGCTAGCGACATCAAAAATGGTCAAAGGGTAAGAATGGAGAGTTTGGACCATTCTATCTATGTCATGATTATGAGCGATTCGAGCCTGAGTCATGGCTTCAAAAAGCTTTTCATATTCGATTGGTTCATCGTTTTGTTACGATTGAAAAGATGAAGTTTTGTTTTGAAATTTGTGGTGACATCGTGAGTCCTTCAGTTTTTGTGATTGTTGCTTGGACTCACGCATACTCATTTTCAAGATTGATGGTTTTCTATTTTGAACTGGTGGAACTGAGTATGAATCTTGAAAATATTGTGGATAAGGAGGATAAGGAGGACAAGTTGGTTGAAAATTGGACTTGGGGGAGGTGAATCCCCATTGACTCTATGAAGAGTTGAAATTATTTTAGAAATTATGGTCATAAGATTTGGGCATGAGTTATATTGATTCGGATAAGACCACTCCGGCACACTAGGTTGGTTAATGTTATGATGTGCCGGGTTGGTAATATCTGAAAAAGAGGTCAGGGTGTAATATGGACTACCATTAAAATTGAAAAAATTGTTGTTATAAGCCACATCACACAAACAAAGAAAAACAAATAAGTAAACAAAAAAAAAAAGAAAAAAAAATCTAACCTAAGTTAGGGTAAACTTGGACCTAGACGACTCCTAACTTTAGACTGTCTTTAGGAGGTATATTGTCGACCTTAACCACAAGTTAATCGGCCAGGTAGGTGGCAAGGTTGGTGGGAGGTTTTCTGTCAAAAACGTTCCTTAATTAAGTAACCACCAACCTTCGAGCTTTCGGCTCTTAATCCCCTTCCTAGACACCGATTTGGCGAGAGTTAATTTCGATCAACTTCCTCCTTCAGCCAATCTCCTAATGAGTCTAAGTTAACCTAAGGCCAACGTCTAGTTAATTTTTATTTTAGGGTTAGGGTTGTGAGGGTAACGGCGATGATTTGTGGGTTAAGGAAGGGTAATGACATCCCCACCTTATCTTGTTTATGGGTTTTGTCCTTAAAGTGATTTAGTGCACGTGTAAAGCAATAGACAAGTATTCACTTAAAAGCAGTAAATCAGCCAAGGGTGCTTCCTAGTCTATATGCAATGTGAACGTACCTTATCGCCAGCACTCTTCAACAAAAATTAAAGAAATTTAAATAGACACGTGCCTATGATGCAAGAGTCTAAATTTTTTTTAATTAGTCAACTAATAGGTTACTGTTAATTAATTAGCAGTATGCAGGGTGATTACAGAGAAAAATTATCAACTGCAGAAAATAATACTTGCAATTTGCAGCAGCCCTGCAAAATTTGAAGCACAAATAAGCTACAATTGCCGCGGACCAGCTGCAAACGCCGCGGAAACGCGGCTTTTCAGTCTTGTTTCTAGCTCTGCCTTCTAGGACAGAGACACAGATTTACCAATTTCCTGCGCTGCAATATATTTTCCTGTTAGCAGATCCTGCAAACAAAAAAAATAAAATAAAAATAAATAATTTTTTTTTTTAGAGAATATCATACCGTTCCCTCCCCGGCAGCGACGCAAAAAATTATGATTGAGAAAAAACAGAGATATAGTTTAAGGGTTAGAAGGATGTTATTTAGATGGATGCGTGTCTCTGTCTTCCACAATATATCCGCGGTAGCAAGAGCTATGCGGGTCGAATCCACAAGGAGGAATGCGATAGAAACTTTTCGGAACGATTTTCTCTAACAGTTAGCTTGAAAAAAAGAGATATTAATTGTAAGAAATAATTTTAATCAAGAAAAAAGAATTATAATCTACTAATTATCTATCACAACCAAAGTATTATTCTAAAAGAGTGAACATCATATTGAATAAAGAATTATCTACCCTAGGGTTTTGATTGAGAATCAAGAAAGATGAATAACAATGTTATAAACTCTAATTAATGTGCACTAATAAAAATCAAACTATAGTTCATCCTAATTTCTAAGCATAGCATAAGAAAAGTCTACTTAAAATTATGTTATCAAAGTATTTAGATATGAACTATGAATAACCATTTAAGAAGTGTAACTCAAATTAGTTAAACTCAATTATTAATTTATCTTCAAAATATCAATTCAATTCTAGGGTTTCTAACAAGCATAGATGCCAATCAGTTCATCTTTAAATTAAACTTAGGTTGATCCAGAGATTAGCAAACTATAAGTTTTAATTAGTTACTCATATTCTATTTTTATTTTCAATTTTTATTATGAATAAGAAAGGTTGCATGAAAATTAAAAGAAGAAAAACAAATAAGCTAAAGCAGAAAAATAAATTGAATTGCAAAACAAGAAAAGTAAAAAGAATAAAGAACTTTTTTATTGGATGTCACCGGTCAATTACAAAGCTCTCTCCTTCTTCAATAATCTTCTCCTCCAAATAAAAAACGAAAATACAAGAAATTTCGGAAAGAGAAAAAGATCTAAAGAAAAACCCTAACTTCAGTCGCTGGGTCCCCCCTCTCTGTTGCTCTGTAGGGGTATTTATAAGAGATATAGGAAGTAGAGTCCCAGTACAATTTTTTCACGAAACCTCGTAACCAGACTTATCCAACGGCAATTGCGTAGCCTCTTCTGGTCCATTCATCTGGACTCCTCCTTCTGAATTTGTATTAAAACCTTCTATCTTGAGAACTCGAGATAACTTGGAAAGCAAGTTATCACAAATCCGAATTTATAAAAGGATTTGTTCTTTATCTTTAAGCTTTTCTCCCCTTTTATCTTTATCCTTGTATTGCAAGCAATTAGGTTTAAATAGAAGACCATCTTATCCTTCTCCTCCTCATTTTAACAATTAGGAGTTCTATTTTATCCTTCCCCTTCTTCCCTTAGATTTTAAAATCCAAGTTTAAATTAGGTTAGATAAGGTAGAAGCTTCTAAATTACTAAAATAAATCATGCATGTGGGCTTGTGGACTTTTTGGACTTTTGGGCTTCAATTGGGCTTCATTTATTTATTTTTTTAATTACTCAAGACCTGTACAACATTAAACAATAAAACGTTACACAGCAGTACTTTATAAAAGAATAAGTAAGAAAATATGATGGTAAATCTGATGATAAATATGCACTTTTGACTACCTATCAGCTACTGAAGAACAATGGCAGAGGGCTCTGCTGCCACCGTGGTAAAGGCTGCTGCTGCAGAGGGCTCTGCTGCCACCGAGGCAGAGGTTGTTGCTTCAGAAAGGCTCTGCTGCCGCCGAGGCAGATGGTGCTGCTGCAAAGGGCTCTTCTGCCACTGCAGCGACCTCTGTTGCTAAAGAGGCGGAGGTTGTTGCTACAGAGGCTGCATTTGGAACAGGAGAAGAGGATGTTGCTAGCCGATGGTTCCTTTGTACCCGTTTGCCTATCAGGTTTCCAGATAACTAAAAGTTGGGACAAAATAATTAAATAAGTGGACAGAAAGTTAGTTAGTTGGACAGTTACTTAAAAGTTGGACAGATAGTTTAAAAGGTAGAAAGAAAAATTAAAAATTGGATAAAAAGTTTAAAAGTTGGACATATACCTAAAAATGTGGACAGAAACTTTAAAAGTTGGGACAGATACTTTAAAAGTTGGATAGACACAAAAAGTACCTGCGTTATGGGAAATGCCCAAGATGGAGATAACACAACCTTAGCAGGCTTTCGACGTTCCCGACTCTTCACATTCTTAACAATGTTGGTCAAACCAACAGAGCGTGGAGTCTCATCCTCTTTTTCTTCTCTTCCTTCCTTTCTTACTTCCACCTCGACAACTGAGGGCAATTCATTGTCCACACCCACATCGATTGATTCTACGTCTTTTTTTTCTTCAGCATCGGGAAACTTCCTAAGATCTTCAAAAGAAGTCCCCGCTTTCGCAATATCATCAAGGCCAGTAACTACCACGGCAGTGCGAAGGCGCGTAATCTCTTTTGTTCGTAATGAATAAGCACTTCTTCTCTTATGTCCCTTTGCTTCTCTATTCGCTCCTCCTCTTCTTCTTTTCTTCGGAAGGTACCACATTTTCCCTCCTCTCTTCTTCTTCTCTCATTCTCTTTCCTCTCCTTTCCTCTTTTCTCTCTTTATCTCTTTTCTTCATCTTCTCTTCTCTCTTCCTTTCCCACTTCTCTTTCTCCTTTTCTTTCTTCTCAGGTACCATCTCTTGCTCATTGATGATGTGGTAGACAACCTTCTGTGACCTGCGCTCTAACCCCAACTGCTTAGAAGAGCTCACAGCCTGTCTCATTTCTACCCAATTACACATGAGTGGAACACTGTCTCTATGCCTAGCCGGTGTCTGCAAGTCGGTTATCGTATAGTACCATAACTGCATTTCATAATTAAAAGTTAGAAATATTACCGAAATAGTGAAAAAATAACGATGAATGTGGACACAGAAGTAAAATAGTGGATAAATAACTAAAAATGTGAACAAATTAATAAAAAAATTTGGACAGAAACCTAAAAAAGTTGGACATATTAACGTGGGGTGGCCAAACTTACATTTAACATGGTGGCACATCCAGACGTGTAGCCACTGTTACTTGTACTTTCACTAGCGATTCGCCTATCCATTGAAAGCTTTGCATTGTAAACACCTTTCATTGTTTCCTCGTGAATAGCCAATGCCCACGTCGTGCCTTCCACAGCTTCCAGGCTCTGACAGTACTAAAAGTGATTCTTGGACACTGATTGTCTGGTGTTCAGGAGCCATACATTGAAGGTTGGTATAGGATTTGAAGGGGACAAATTCAAAAATATCCTCATTTTTTGAGCTCTCAACGAGGGTAGTAAGGAGCTCCTCCAAATAATACCTTTTAAAGATGTACAAAAATTGTGCAAAGTTGTCAAAAGGGAGCGCCAATATAACAATTAAAAGTGGACAGAAATACAAAAAGGTGGATAGAAAAATAAGAAAGTGGACACATTTTACTTAAGTTGGACAAATTATTTTTAACTAATCTCTGCTTGTTTTCAGAAGGGGTCTTCCCTCCTCATAAGACCTTGATCTACTTTCTTTTTCAGTCTCTTCCCTCTGCTTCTCCCATAGTTTACCCATGAAATACTTCCTCCAAAGGGGTTTCCTCCATGTTCTTCTTCACGGAAATACCATCGGTTGGTAGGAATGTGTGACTTCTAATTCAAGATGGCGAGAAGGCGTGAAGGCTTCCTGCAAATCTGAACCTCCTTGTCTTTTCATCCCACTTTGAGATGATCTTCAGAAGGGTGGTTTGGTCCATGGTTATAACTTCAAGTTCTAAGTAGTGTACAAAGAGGCAGGAGTCGAAGGCTTACCGATGACAATATCTAATTCGGGGTAAAAGACCCTCCATAAACTTTGAATATGGGAGGATCCAGGAAGACAGGCGAAGAAAAATTTTTATATTCTTCTTCTGCTTTGGAGTAGTATCTATGTGGACAAATTGTGATAAAGGTCAAAATGTGAACAAAAACAGAAATAGGTGAACAAATAATTAAAAATGTGGACATAATGTTTGAAATGTGGACAAAACAGAAATAGGTAGACAAATAATTAAAAAAGTGGACATGATGTTCGAAATGTGAAAAAAACAGAAATAGGTGAACAAATAATTAAATATGAACATAATATTCGAAACGTGGACATAAATCACAAAAAGTGGACATATAATAAAAAAAAATTGGAAAGATGTTGATAAATGTGGATAAATAGTAAAAAAAAAAAAAAGTGGACAATTACTGAAAAATATGGATATATAATGAAAATTTTGGACATATAGGTGGACATATAATGATAAATGTGGACATAATGTTCAAAAGGTGGTAAGAAGTGGACACAGACACTATTATGGACTCACGTTTCGCTGGAAGAAGGAACTGGACGCTTCAACATGGCTGGCGAAGACTCTTTCTCAGATCTGACTGCTGATGTTTTTCTCTTCGCAACAGAAACCTTTCTGTGAAATAGAGATCTGATTATCGATGTAAGGTCGTGGATGACCGGCGGTGAGTTCTGATTGGCCATTGAGTGAAAGTTTGAGAGAGATGGAGGTGGATAGAAACTGATTTTTGAGAGATACAGTTCTGGAGATTTTGCAGAGATTGAAGAAGATTAAGGGGTAATTTTTGAAAAATGACAGTACGCAGAACAGTAATAATGACGCCGCACAAGCTTTTTTACTCAATAATGACAGCGCCCAGAATACGCAACCAAGCGGAGCATTTTCGTCTTTCCAATACCGCTGAAAACCGACGTGCCTACGCAAAGCGTACATGGGGACTTAGTTTAACTAATTCCTGTATTGGGGGACTTTTTAACACTGGTTTTTTCTCCAGGGAGTTTTTGACACAAGTCAATCTCCCTAGGGACCTAAAAGTAATTTTTCCTTTAATTTAATATATTTGACTTACTGTAATTTAATATATTTGTTAATCACAGTATTTGGATCCTATAAAATCCATGTAACATCTTAACCCAAATGCAATTTAGGAACTTAAGACGTAACACAACTACTGGTTTCTGACGTGTAGGAATTCATTTTAAAAGTCTCTCTTTTCGAGTAAATCTTAGTAATAGATCTATATTAGGTCAAGTGAGCGTAGCTCAAGCAGTCGAGTTAGTCTAAATCTATCCATCTGCTGTTTCAATAACCCTAGTTTTATAAAGTTTGGGGACCTCCATACCCCAATTTCAATAACTCTATTTTGACTCTCAAAAAACAGTAATCTTATTTTGAATCTGAAACTCTTCCAAACTAAAGATCTGATTTTTAAAAAAAACTTTTTTTTAGAAAAAGTTTAAGAAAATTTTTATATGCCCGTCATCATAGGCTGATGAAGGGTAGTTTCTTGAAAATTTGAAGGAAACTTTCTTTTAGTTTTTTTTGTATTTTCAAAAGTTCGTGAAAGTTTTTTTCAAATACTTGCAAATTCATTGTTGTTTTATGAATTTTAATTTTAACCGTTTAAGAAACTTTCTGAAGGAGGCAACTGGCCGGTCATGGATACGGGCCAGGCCGAGCATTGATATTGGTTGCATTTACGTGGGCCAGTGGACTTTGTTGCAGTGCCTTTAACCCATGATTAGCATATATCGTTTCCATTTGTCTTAAAACAAATTACACAAATGCTTTCTCCAGTTCGGGGCCCATGTGGCGGCGAGAAACCCACGAGCAACTGCTCAATAGCCCAAAACAAAATGGGCCTTGAGAAAATTTGGCCCAATCATCTCCTCCTCTGGATCCTGCTTCTTATTTCCTCAGGAATGTCAGATTCCGTGCTTATTCCAGGGAAGTGGCCGTCACCGTCATAATATGAAAATATTATACTTTCATCAAAATTTTAGAATTTTCTTTCTTTTTATGTTACTTATTTAACAAGCATGTAACAAGTAGTGTTGGTACGTAGATCTCTAGTTTGGTTAACGGTGGAAGTGAGAAAGTAAAGAAGTAAGGAAGTGATAATACTTTCCTTTAGAACTTGGGAATTGGTTAGTAAGTTTTTCGGTATTTAAATGCTGTTGACAAGTGTGGTTTGAAAAATACTATGTCTTTTCTGGTGTTTGAATAGTAATGTGAAAGTGGAAAAGTTGACCACAAAGTTAACCATAAAATAATATTAAAATAAAAATTAATTAAGAAAAAAAATGGTTAGTAATTAGAATGCAAGTGAGATTTATATGAGCAAAAAATTAACTATTTTGTGTTACAACTTATTATAAATGAGATTTACATGATCACAAAATTAACTGTAGCACTCTAAAAGTGAGGAAATAATTGTGTGAAAAGAAAAAAAAAAGAAAAAGAAAAGAGCTTTTTTTATTTTCTTTTTTCAGTGTTTAGATGAACAATAAAAATGAGAAATGACACTTCCCACTTTCTCACATTCACGCAATTTCTTGAATCCAAGCCCCAAAAAGAAAATGCAGTAGGATGGCAACACGAGGAATCACTGCCTTTCGAGTCTTGACCAACAAAACCACACTATATAATAATCTCAACTTTTTTAGAAGAAAACGTCATGTAATTCGCTGTGGGCGTCCTGTGTGCTGAATATTATTTCATTAATTTAAGCAACTCCCTTCCCACCCACCGAGCACGTGCTTCCCACAGTCATGGGAAAGCCATCAAAATCTTTGCTTTTTCCTCCTCCCCTTTGTTTGCATCTCTCTCAACGCCAACTCTTGGCTTCTTTTTAAGGTGAGACGACAGGCAAAGCTGCCTTTTGTCTTTGTGGTTAAATTGCTTTCTTTTCTGCCTTATTAGCTCCAATCCTTGCAAGTTAAGGCTTTGATTTGAGAGGTAGGCAGTCCACATTCATAAAGCTAGCTAGCTAATATTGCTTATTTGGTCACCCAACTAAAGCTTATGCCTATCAATGGCAACGGTTCCATGAAGGCAAGGAGCTAGACATCTTCTCTCCACTTACTTTGTTAATTATCAAATAATATTGAGTTAATACTTTTTGGGGGTAATGAATTTGTGTCCTCTCTTTCTCAAAATTTAATAACAATTATGCTGGATTCTTACATTGATTGTGGCGGCTGTTGTTAATATGTCTTTAATGAATACCCATCCTAAAAGCCACCAATAGCTACCCTAAGAAGATCATAGCCGCCCTATGAAGATCTTAGCCGCCCTAAGAAGATCATAGCCGCCCTATGAAGATCTTAGCCGCCCTAAGAAGATCATATCCGCCCTATGAAGATCATAACCGTCCTATGAAGATCTTTGCCAGCCTATGAAGATCATAGCCACCCTATGATTTTGATGTGTGAAATGATGAAGGGGTTTGAAGGTTTTGCCTATAAATAGGCACCATATTGCATGAGATTGGTAGTAGCAAGGAAGTGAGAAGAGAGTTGTCAAATTTTGTAGTGTTCTCTCCTTTCTCTTGTCATTCATCTTCCTTTTGTGAGTTTGGGTTTCATTGGGCTTGAGTAAGTGAGATTTGAGTTGTAATCTCTTGTATTCTCCCCTCTTTTGATTAGTGGATTCCTCTTACTGTCTTCTCCGTGGACGTAGGTCACACTGACCGAACCACGTTAAATACTGGTGTGCTATTCTCTCTGTTTCTATCTTTATATTGCTATCTGTCTCTCTATACTTGCCATCTCTTGTATTTGAAGCCCACTGCTCCAACAAACTGGTATCAGAGCTAGTGTTATCTTCTTGTGGGTTTCCTGATGGCTTCGGCAAAGTACAAAGTAGAGAAATTCGACGGGAGAAATAGCTTCAGTTTGTGGAGAGTCAAAATGCGGGCTCTCTTGGTGCAACAAGGCTTGTTGAAAGTCTTATCCGGTAAGGACAAGTTGCCGGAATCCATGTCCGAGGATGAAAAAGAAGAACTCGAGATGAAGGCGCATAGTGCCATACAACTTTGTCTAGCTGACGAAGTTTTGCGGGAGGTTGCCGATGAAGATATTGCCGCTGGTTGTGGCTCAAATTAGAGAGCTTGTATATGACAAAGTCCCTGACCAACAAGCTCTACTTGAAGCAGCGCCTCTTCACTCTTCGCATGAAGGAAGGTACGCCAATTAAAGACCACTTAGATGAGCTCAATAAAATTCTCATGGATTTAAAAAATATTGATGTTAGAATAGATGAAGAAGATCAGGCTCTCATCTTATTGTGCTCATTACCTCCTTCCTTTGAAAATTTTGTTAATAGTATGCTCTATGGTAGAGATACACTCTCTTTAGAAGATGTCAAATTAGCTTTACATTCTAAGGAGTTAAGACAAAAGGTGTCAGTTGTAGGAAGTGAGGATCAAGCTGAAGGCTTGTTCGTCCGTGGTCGTACGGAGAAGGGTCGAGAAAAATCTCGAGGAAAATTCAGATCTAAATCTAGGTTAAGAAAAAATGTTGAGTGTCACTATGTCATAAGTTTGGACACTATAAAAAAGATTGTTTTAAGCTCAAAGAAAAAGAAGATGTAAGGAGTAAATCTCAAGATGAGAAATCTTCAGTTGTTAGTGTTGCAGAAGAATCCTCCACATCACATGAGGTTCTTTCAGTTACTGTCCTTGATGCCCGTTCACGAGATGAGTGGGTTCTTGATTCAGGTTGTTCTTATCACATACGTCCTCACAGGGACTGGTTTGTGACTTAACAACCAATTGATGGTGGTAATGTCCTAATGGGAAATAACATGCCCTGCAAGACAATTGGTATTGGGTCAATCAAGATTAGAATGCATGACGGTATTGTTAGGACATTGAGTAATGTTCGGCATGTGCCGGATTTGAAGAAAAATTTAATTTCTTTGGGCACCCTTGACTCCAACGGCTATAAGTTTTCAGCTGAAGGTGGAGTTTTGAGAGTTAGCAAAGGCTCTCTTGTTGTGATGAAAGGAAAGAAGATGGATATCCTTTATATCCTTCAAGGTAGCACGGTGACAGGTGATGTCGCTGTGTCAATGTTAGAAGACCCAGACTTAGATACCACTCGTTTGTGACATATGCGGTTAGGGCATATGAGTGAGAGAGGACTACACATGTTGAGTAAGCAAGGTTTGCTTTGTGGCCAGAAAATAGGAAAACTTGACTTTTATGAACATTGTGTTTTTGGCAAGCAGCACAGAGTTTCTTTTGGTACAGGTGTTCACAGGACTAAAGATACCTTAGACTACATCCATTCAGATATTTGGGGTCCCTCTCAGGTTCCATCAAAAGGCGGAGCTAGTTATCTTCTAACTTTAATTGATGATTATTCCAGAAAAGTTTGGGTGTATCCTCTCAAGCATAAGAGCGATGTGTTTGCTACCTTCAAGCAGTGGAAGGCTATGATCGAAAAACAAACAGGAAAGAAGGTGAAGCGCCTCAGGACCGATAATGGAATGGAGTTCTGTTCCTTGGAGTTTGATCAATTCTGCAAAAATGAAGGAATCGTGCGGCATCGTACAGTTCGATACACACCATAACAGAATGGAGTTGCAGAAAGGATGAACAGGACACTGTTGGAGAGAGCTCGGTGCATGCTCTCTAATGCCGGTTTGTCAAAATGTTTTTGGGCCGAGGCAGTAAATACAGCTTGCTATTTGGTAAATCGGTCTCCCTCTACAACTATTGATTTTAAGACTCCTGAAGAGGTATGGTCTGGTACCCCTGCTAATTACTCTCATTTACGAGTATTTGGTTGCCCTGCTTATTTTCATGTAAATGATGGTAAGCTTGAACCTAGGGCAAAGAAAGTTATATTTCTTGGTTATGCTACTGGGGTGAAAGGATACAGGTTGTGGCTTCTTGATCCTAAGTCACCTAAATTTATTATTAGTAGGGATGTTAATTTTGATGAAAATTACATGCTTCAACCGAGAAAGGAGTCTGTTGTTGATATTACAGGTTCAGGAGAGGAAGCAAGCAAGCAGGTGGAGCTTGAGAGCAAAGTTACAGAAGGAGTGCAGGAGAGCACTCGCGTTGAACCAGTCAATGATGCTCAAGGTTCAACTTCAGGTGATACACTGCAAGAACAACAGTACAGTATTGCCACCGGGAGAGCAAGAAGGCAGATCCGTCCACCTAAGCGATACGCCTATGCAGATATGGTCGCTTATGCTCTAAGTGTGGCAGAATCTATTGAGATTCCAGAGCCTTCTACCTACAATGAGGCTATCAGTTCTGATGAAGCTGCAGAATGGACTGTTGCTATGACTGAAGAGATGGAATCTCTTCACAAGAACCAAACATGGGAGTTAGTGAAGCCGCTGAGGGGACAGAAAATTATTGGCTGCAAATGGGTCTTTAAGAAGAAAGAAGGAATTCCTGGTGCTGAGTCTGTAAGATACAAAGCACGCTTGGTAGCCAAAGGCTACAGTCAAACAGAGGGGGTCGACTTCAATGAAGTATTCTCTCCAGTTGTGAAGCACACCTCTATCCGTGTGTTGCTAGCCATGGTTGCTTGGTTCAATCTAGAGCTCGAGCAACTTGATGTGAAAATAGCTTTTCTTCATGGCGAGCTTGAAGAGCAAATCTTTATGCATCAACCAGAAGGATTTGTTATTGAAGGCAAAGAAGACCATGTGTGCAGGTTAAAGAAATCTCTTTATGGTTTGAAGCAGTCACCTAGGCAATGGTATTTGAGGTTTGATACTTTCATGATTGAGCATGGCTACTCTAGGAGTAAATATGATAGTTGTGTTTATCATCGGAAGCTTAATGATAGTTCTTTTATATATTTGCTTTTATATGTTGATGAAATGTTGATTGCAGCTAAAGACATGTCTGAAGTTGATAAGTTGAAAGCTCTACTCAAACAAGAGTTTGAGATGAAAGATTTGGGAGCAGCGAAGAAGATTTTGGGAATGGAAATTCACAGGAACAGGCAAGAAGGAAAATTGTTCCTATCTCAGAAGAAATACATCGAGAAGGTGTTAGAGAGATTTGGCATGCTTGATGCCAAACCTGTGAAAACTCCACTTGCTGCTCATTTTCGACTTTCAGCAGATTTGTCTCCTCAAAGTGATGAAGAAGAGATGTACATGTCTCATGTTCCCTATGCCAGTGCAGTTGGAAGCATTATGTATGCTATGGTGTGCACTCGACCGGACATTTCACATGCAGTTAGTGTCGTAAGTCGATATATGGACAGGCCAGGCAAAGGCCATTGGCAGGCAGTGAAATGGATTTTGAGATATTTAAAAGGATCTACTAATATTGGTCTGTGCTTTGCCATGGGAACTAATTCTGATTGTAAAATTGCAGGATATTCAGATTCAGATTTTGCGGGCGATTTAGATAGAAGAAGATCTCTGGAAGGTTATGCTTTCACTCTTTCAAGTAGTGCCATTAGTTGGAAGGCGACTTTACAGTCGACAGTTGCTTTGTCTACCACGGAGGCAGAGTATATGGTAGTTACAGAGGCAGTGAAAGAAGCTATCTGGTTAAGAGGCTTGGTTGAAGATCTCGGCTTACACCAAGGAGTAACTACGGTGTTTTGTGACAGCCAGAGTGCTATACATCTGACGAAGCACCAGATGTATCATGAGAGAACCAAACACATTGATGTCAGGTATCACTTTATTCGAGAAATTGAAGTCATCAAAGTTAAGAAAATTGGTACTGCAGATAATCCAGCAGATATGATGACAAAGCCCGTACCTTCGCACAAGTTCGAGTATTGTCTCGAATTGCTTGGTGTTCAAAGTGGCGAAGGTTGAGCCCGTCGAGGCTAGAGAAGACAGCAAGAATCTAAAGGACGCTTGATACAGTTCAAGTTAAGGTGGAGAGATTTTTTCTATTCATTCAAGACAAGGTGGAGATTTGTTAATATGTCTTTAATGAATACCCACCCTAAAAGCCACCAATAGCTACCCTAAGAAGATCATAGCCGCCCTATGAAGATCTTAACCGCCCTAAGAAGATCATAACCGCCCTATAAAGATCTTAGCCACCCTAAGAAGATCATAGCCGCCCTATGAAGATCTTAGCCGCCCTATGAAGATCATAACCGTCCTATGAAGATCTTAGCCACCCTATGAAGATCATAACCACCCTATGATTTTGATGTGTGAAATGATGAAGAGGTTTGAAGGTTTTGCCTATAAATAGGCACCATATTGCATGAGATTGGTAGTAGCAAGGAAGTGAGAAGAGAGTTGTCAAATTTTGTAGTGTTCTCTCCTTTCTCTTGTCATTCATCTTCCTTTTGTGAGTTTGGGTTTCATTGGGCTTGGGTGAGTGAGATTTGAGTTGTAATCTCTTGTATTCTCCCCTCTTTTGATTAGTGGATTCCTCTTGCTGTCTTCTCCGTGGACGTAGGTCACACTGACCGAACCACGTTAAATACTGGTGTGTTGTTCTCTCTGTTTCTATCTTTTATATTGCTATCTGTCTCTCTATACTTGCCATCTCTTGTATTTGAAGCCCACTGCTCCAACAGCTGTGAAGAAAAAAGTTCTGTAGTCCCACTTCTCCTTTAGGGGAAAGGAAGATGTTGTAAAGATTCTTTAAGGAAGTAATTTATTAGACATTTAGGTCTATTTCTTGATATTTCCTGATCTAAATATATTATGTAAAAAATTACTTTAAAAAATAATAACTTAAAAAGAAAGAAAGCAGTCGTGACACGTCACTCTCGTAGAAGACTAAGGCATATCTTATCGCTGTCACGCTCCGCTTTTCAAAATACACTGAAGCGAAGTCGGGACGAGAGTCGGCGATATATATACGTGAGAAAAATACTCCACGTATACATGCTAAGTCTAAAATAATTTGAACAAGCTATATCGATCAACTATGAAAGCAATAAAGTCACTACAATATAAATATAAGTTTCTAACGCATGATATTACTATTCTATGAATAATCAGCAGAATAAATTGAGTCCAAATGATACAGAGAATAAAAAAGAATAAACAAAAAAAAACATGAATAATACCAAGATCAGGCGATCACGCAAAGAGAACTCTGCACTCCTCAGATACACACGATCTCCTCAGATACCTGCTCAATAAAAGAAATACCCCATGTAACTGGATATGCAAATCTAGAAGAATCAGAAAACTCCCAATGAATGTGAAAAATGAGGGAAGATGCACGTGCATATGACTTGTAAGCATTTTATGATACTACTATAAAAATATACTAGATAAGACTGAAAATAACATGCAAAATATAAATAAACAGTAATAAAGACAGTTAGTGCTAGAGTCAGGTGTAGAATCAGGTCATGTGTACCATCGAGTGTCCAACATAGGATACATGTATTAGGCAAACACAATCAGTCACGGTACATATGTACAGTTCATTATTGATTATGCAAGAGAACATCAATTGCCACTCGTAATAGACGCATTTCATACTATGCCTACTACACGTATCAATTGGGGTCCTAAATTATTGAAACTGATCGATTAGAGATATTAGCTGTGTTTTAAGTAGGTCTCGTACATAAGCGGACCACAGCCCAGACTCCTGGCGCTGAATCAGGTTGTACCGCCAGATACTATAGTAACAGCATAATAGTAAACAGTATGGGATGTCAGTCATCCCCGAGAACCCTACAGTGAAACTCTCTTTCAGCTGCGCAACCTATATCCTAGGTCCACCTAAAATACAGACGTTGTCTCCTCCATCAATTTCCCCTATCCCTGCAAATTACATTATTATTTAGTTCACTTAGATCAGTCAATATTCATGTTATCTGGATTACTGGGATAATATAGTGGCAATGACAGTGACAGTGACAGTAACAATATAAACAATATAACCGTGTAAACAGTAGAATAGTAGACCAAGATCATCGTGTCACAGTTTAACAATACTTTTCAAGTAATTTTCAGTAACATGAAATACTACTAATGGCGTGTCGGGGTAGTGATTCGACACTATGCAGTCTCATCTAACACTAGTCAAGTCCTATCCATATGCACTAGGCTGCAATTGGCCTATAATCTTTTGATCTTAATACCGTTATTGTAACCATCAAGTATTCAATTCATTGTCGATCCATAAGCTCAATCGATCAATAATGCAGTTCCCTCATTTCTATCAATCTATTCTAATCCTCTAAGTCATCAATATATTCAGCCTCTAAGTCACCGGTATCTCCAAGTATCAACATATATAACTACTTAGTTACACCTAATTAATCCTCATATTCAATCTGATCAAGATTATCAATACACCCCACTTTCATCGATCTCAATCATCGATCCAAAACTTAAAGTAACAACTCAATTGTATAAATATTTAGTCCACTGATTTTGCCTAATCCAACCTACATTATTTTTCAACCTCAAGTCAAACTCTACTCCAAAATAGTCCTTGACAAATTCAAGTTTAAAAGATCCAGTCTATTGATGAAGCGACAAACCTATATGATTATTTCTTAAGATCCAATCTATTTCTCGTCTGAATCATCACAAAGTAAGGAAGGTCAACTCTGATAAATAATTCACACAAAATTCACATGTTAAACCATAATCAAGAACTAATCCAACATCAAGATTTAATCAGATTACGGTCCGAATATATCACAACAAGGTCTGAATCAAAATGTAAACCACTAAATAATGACTAATAAAATACTAATACCTCAGTAATGAATACCGATCCAAATACATTTGACATCAAGGATATATATGATCCATCATCACCAAAATCCAACTCTCTTATAGTATAATAATTCATGACTAATACTCTACTGCATATCTGTACGATCCATTGTCCAACCTAAGTTGATCTGCTCCCAATCATAAAGCAAACTCCACTCCAATCAAGTCCACTAATAACTCTAAACTAATCATCGGGGTTCAAGAATTATTTACTCCAATATATACAAATAATAAAGTATATAGGAACAGACTGGATGATTCCAGATAGTACCTGAATAGCGAACATTAAATAAAATTAATTAACACAATTGATTTATAAAAGAATAACACACGTGAAAGAATATAATAAACGTACAATTATAATAGACCAATAAAAAAAAGTCACATGAAATGATATTGATGACCGATCAAATAAATAGAACAAATAATGTGAACACTCTCTACTGAATTTAAAAATAACATATTACAATAAACAAAAAACCCAATGAAATGACGTTGTTCCGGGTCTGAATCATCATCGGGTCTGTACTACACAAACTGGTCCGGATCTCCGCATCGCCTCGCGTGTCGGGTCTTTAATGAACACAACTCCGGGTACTTGTACTAAACTGCATCGCACGAACAGCCGGGTGCTATAACTGTAACACACGCAACACACACATACACACGGGTACACATTCACAGAGAGCAAGAAAGAGGTATAATCTCTCTCTCACACACACACTCTCTCAAATATAACATATGCGCGCGTGCGCACACACATGCACACAAATACACGTGTGCACACACACGTACACACAAATACACGTGTGTATGTGCACTCACCTGCACACAAGACACACACACTCATGGAGAGAGGGGGAGAGATAGAGAATGAGTTCACAGGGAGGACAGATACATAGAGGTGGGGACTCACACATGGGGAGTGGGGCTCGGCCATGGAGGAGTCGGCCATGGGTGGAGGAAAGAGGTATTGGCAGAGTAGGGATGTCAACTGGGTCGGGCCGGGCCGGCAACCTGCACGAGCACGGCTTGATGTAGTCCGGTAATGACCCGGTCCAGGCAGGACCCGGGCCAAACCCGGCCCGGCTCCAGGGTTTGGGTGGGCCAGCCCCGGGTCCGCATTTTGGCGGTCCATGGCCCGGTGGGTTGCGCCAGGCTCGTGCCTGAGCCTGGCACTTGCCGGGCACAGGCCTGGAACGGCCCAGAACGGCATGCCAACAGCTCTTAGAGCTGTTAGGCTGTGGAGGGGGTTTTTGTAAATTTTTATTTGTAAAAACCCTCCGCCTTCACACAATAGCTATTATAACCGTTGGGGGTGTTTTGCAATTTTTTTTTATAAAAACCGTCTAACAGGTATATGATGGGTTTTTTTGTGTTTTTTGAGAAAAAAAAACAAATTGCAAAAAATACTTTCTCCTCCTCTATAAATACTTAGACTTTCTCACTTTATTTCACACAATAAAAACTACTCCTTTTCATCTTTCTCAAGCTCTACAAGCTCTCTTTTCTCTTTACAAACTCCTCAAGGTCTCTCTACAAGGCTACAAGCTCTCAAGCCTTAAGTCTTCAAATTCTACAAGCTCTCTCTATATATATACAAGCTCTTCAAGCTCTCTTTATAAGCTTTTCAAGCTCTTCAATCTGATATTTATATTCTTATAAAATTAGAAACTAGCTAAAAAAATGGATGTCAATTTTAGTCAAACTGGATCTAGCCAAGCTTCTGGTTCTAAATTTCATGGTAATTTTAGTATTAGTAATGAAACTTGAGAAGCCCTAAATATGCCACTAGACAACTCTCCACAAATTTCATACACACAAGTTACACCATGCACAGATTTTAATGCTTCTTCTGACGTACCTAGCACTGTTCCTCATATACCTATTAGTTCTCCCGATATATCAACTACCTCCACAACTATTAACTCTAGAGTTTGAAAATATTTTGATAAATTAATTGTTAAAGGAGTTAGGAAGGCTCCATGCAAGTTGTGCCCAGATATCTCATATTCTTTTTCAAAAATGCGAGAACTGGTCTACTTGCCCGACATATTAAGAGCAAATACCCTGAAGACCAACCAGACAAACCTAAATTAGCACCTTGGGTGACACTTTAGGCCCTTTTAGTTATAATCATGCAATAGGTAAAACAAATTTAGTGAAATATCTTATTCAGTCTGAACAGCGTTTTAGTATGGCTGAAGACGATGCATTTACATATTATATTAGAATGACTCATAATCCTGATTATGAGCCGGTTAGTAGGAACACTATAAGATCAGAAATGTTTAAAGCATTTGAAGAATAAAAACAAATATTAGTTACAGTTTTATCATCTTTGCCCCATAAAATTGCACTCACTTCTGATTGTTGGGAATCTCTTAACGACTGCCATTATATTGTTATTATTGTGCATTTTATTGATTCTGATTGGGTTTTAAATAAAAAATTATCGGTTTTAAAAAGCTTCCTTATCCTCATAATGGTTTAAATCTTAGTAAGATTATAATATGTGTTGCTAGAAAATATAAAGTTGATTCTAAAATTTTTACTGTCTTATTTGATAATGTTAGCGAAAATACTACAACAATTATGATTTTGAAAAATTATTTTAAACCCATTTTGAATGGAAGAATTTTTCATATTCGATGCGTTTGTCATATTATTAACTTGTGTGTACAAGATTATTTGAAAATAATTAATGATTATATTCAAAAATTAAGAGATATTATTATATTTATTAAAAGTAGAGGCCCAAGAAGGCAAACCTTTAGATAAATTTGTTCGGACTTAGGGTTACCTACTAAAAAATTACCTCAAGATGTAAGAACTCGTTTGAACTCAATACATAATATGTTGAGTAAAGTGATTCCTTATAAGGAGGCAATAAATAAGTTTATTTCTATGGAATTACCTAACTGTTTTATTTCCGATGAGAAATGACAAATTTGTGAATGGATTTATGAATTTTAAAAAAATTGAAAGAATAACAAAATTATTTTCTGGTATTTATTGCCCAACAACAAGTATAATGTTTTATGAGTTAACTGAAATAAGTGAAATATTTTCTAAATGTAGAAATATTAATTCTATAAGTGATATTATTGCTCTCAAAGAGAAAAAATTTAATAGATATTTTAAAGAATTTCCTTATATATTTTATTTTTTTTACCATTATGGATCCTAAGATTAAATTTAATGGATGTAAATTTTTACTTAAAATTTTTTATGAAAGGATGGATTATGAGGATAGTCCTGCCCTAATGTGTGAAAATATTGGTTCTTATATAAATAAATTATAGATTTTTATGAAATTACTTACGGAAGTAAACAATCTTTTCTATCTCAAAGTTCTTCAACCTTTAGTAGTAGAAGTTCATTATTTTCTGGTCTTTTATCAGCTTTTAAAAAATTAACTTCTGACTCTTTAAGTGAACTTCATTATTATATACAACGTGTTATGACTCCTGAGATCGATCAAGACTCAGGATTTGAAAATATTGATATTTTGGCATGGTGAAAATCACAGGCATCAACTTATCCTGTATTTTCCATCATGGCACGTGATTTACTAACTCCTCCGGCATCTACAGTAGCTTCAGAGTCTGCTTTTAGTACAGGTGGTCGAGTGATGATTGATACGAGGAACCATCTAGCATCGGATGCGATCGAGATGATCAAATGCAGGAAGAATTGGTTGAATGCGGAAAAGAGAAGTCAAAATAAAACAATTGACGATCTCATCGAAGATTCTCCAGAAAACTCCCCAGAAGATGAATGAAGACTTGTATTTTTTTATTTATGATTGATAAAATGTATGAAGAATGAAGACTTATACTTTTTATGTATTAATGATAAGTTTGAAAATTTTAATTTATACTTTAATTGTATTTGTATCAATTATCCATTTATTGAATCATTAATAAAAATATATATTTTGATTTCATACCTTATAATATTTTTTGCTAATTTTATCATAACTTGAATAAGTAATTTATGAGAATTTTAAAGATTTTTTTGGATTTTTAAGTTTTTAAAAGTTTTTAAATGGCAGGCTGACACAGGCCGGCCCTGGTCTGGCCTGGGGCACTCAGGCCTTGGGCTATGCCCGAGTTCCATATTTGGAACCCGGGCCGGGCCAAGCCGAGCCGCCCACCTGTCGACCGAGTAGGCCGAACCGGGCCCCTGGCCTGCCGTGCCTGGGCCAGGTTTGGCCCGGCATGGCCCAATTGCCATTCCTATGGCAGACGGTTGAGATGGAGAGGAGGTCGTGTGTGGAGGAGGTCGAGGAGAGTTTGGGCAGTGGTGGCGAAGTGGGGAAGGTCGTGGGTTGAGGTGGTAATAGCGAGGTGACGACAGAGCTTACCGAGGATGGTGTGCAGCGGCAAGGGAAGGAGAGATTGTCGGGGTGATTGCAAGGCAGAGACTGCAGAGGAGGCAGAGCAACGGCGGGGACTCATAGTGGCGGTGGTGGAGGAGATAGTGGAGAAGGCGTGGTGCTAGTGGCGATAGGTTCAGCCGCTGTTATTGTGGATGCATGGTGGTGGAAGGTGAGCAGCTTGCTCGGTGAGATGAGGGAGGTAAAAGAGGAGTTGTCAAAGTTGTTGGGATGCCTGGTGGCAATCTCGAGCACGTGAGCGTCAGAGGTAGTCTCGTGCACGGTGATGGTGGTCGCGGCTCGCTGGCGGTGGCAAAGGCAATAGAGGAGATGGATTTGGCTCGACGCGATGGCCATGGTCGCGGTGATGCTCTGGCAGTGCTGTGAAGCAGTCGAGGATGAGCAACAAAGAGGAGGAGGAGAGGGAAGCACGGTGGCACACATGGGAGGAGAGAGAAGTAGAGGGATGTTGGGGTGTTCGGCTAGGGTTTGCAGGGTTGTAGTTAGACGAGAAGGAGATGATGATAATATATATAGGGGAGAGAGACGTGATGGGCTTAGGTCTCATGTGTTTCTAAATTAAGAGAAAACAGTAACATGAAAATAAAAGGGAAGTAATGGGCATGAGTATAGGCGGGCATGAGTATAGGCTAGGCTTAAGAGAGAAGTGAAATACTAATACTAATAATAATAGTAAAATAAAATGATAATAGTAGAATTAATAATTATTAATAATGTTTATAATTTGTCCATAACAATAGTAATAATTTACGATGCTAATACCATCATTTAAATATTTAGCTGCAATAATAATATTGGGCAATAACAAATTTTAAATTAATAATGATTATTGAACATTACTTTATATATAATTAACCGGGGACATTAGATTCTACCCACTTTACAAAAAATGCGTCCTCAAAATTTCAATAAGGCGAGGAAAATGATAGAAAAAGGATCAAGAATAAGGGAATAAATATCAAGAAAGCTCAGGAATCAAGAGACTGGACCAATATCGATCGTTGATGACATTTTCTCGCTCCTATGTTGCTTCTCTATGCATCATGAATTCACCATGCTTCTGCTACATACTTTGATTTATGGACTCGATTCGAGTATGGTGGTCGATTCCAAGAGACAAAACCAAGTAAAAAAATCGAGATGAATATAAGAAACAAGAAGAAGATCCAAATCACTCCGGAAGAAGAGTTGGAATCAGGAATATCAAAATCAAGGGTTAGATTTTTAAGAACGGATGATTGATTTCCAAGTAGACTCAATGTCATTGTATGAATAGTATATGTATATTGCAGTATAAATATCATTGTGTGAATAGTATTTGTATATTACAGTATAAATATTTATAATATTGCAGTATAAATATTTGCAGTGCTAACAAGACAACTTCGCTTTGTAAGCAAAGTTATCTAAAAGAACCCCAGAGGCGAGCCTTATTTGAGCCCCTTGAGGCGAGGCTATTTCAGTCATGACGCGAAACTAGAACTCAACGCTTCTCCTACCAGAGTTCAGCCATGAAGACGAAGTTGAGTTCAACCTTGAAGGTGAAGCTAAAATCCATATATATGTGGCCTTTTCCTCAATCAAGGTAATTCAAAGCATTTTGAAATTCAAGCCATCCCATTGCAGATTTACGAAAATTTTGAAGGGGGTTTTATTGACACTCCAAAAATACAAATTTCTTAAGTAGCACTTCAACTGGTCCGAATGATATCCAAACTTGTTGACATTTACAAAAGACGCGATACGGACAAGCTGGCAACCAAATTCTGCCCATCCTCAAAGACAAAGCGATGACTTAAACCTTACTGATCCAGTGAAGTAGACAGTAAGCTAAGTATCACTTGTAAAAATACCTAAGCAGGACCAAGAAGATAGCTTTGCTTGAAAGCTCTATAGCCTTGTTGAAGGGCTAAATATTAGCTTCGCCTGAAGCTAATACTATCTTCCCTGAATCTTTTCTTGTAATCTTAGCTTAAAGCTCTTCATAGTTCTACAAAGAGCTAACTTTTAGCTTCGCTTGAAGTTAATATTAGTTTCGCCTGAAGCTTTCTTGTGGCTTCGCGTGAGGAATTGTGCTAGCTTCGCTTGAAGCTTTCTGCATTCCCTACTGGAGGGTTTGTCAGGTCAACATTTGACTAAGCCTTTAGTGGGCAAACTCCACTACTTTAGTGAGGTTAATGACACTTTAAGTAGGCAGTTATAATCGCCGATTTGGTCCCACATTAAGTGGAGACAGGTAGGTCAAAAGACCATTGGAAGGGTCGTGCGAGCCTGTCAAGCCTCACACAAGGCATGTACCTAGCTTCTCATGAGGCTTTATATCCTCGCGCGAAGCTCAAAATAGCCTATGGTGCGAGGCTAACTGACTGTTACCAGTTTAATTTTAGGGACAATTACACCCCTGAGAGTCTATAAATAGCTCACTCTTGGGATGAGCTCAGAGCTAAAAATCAAGGCATAAAGAAACAAAGAATTAAAGGGAGAAAAGGCAAGAGAGTGCACACATTAGCAGAGCCAACTCTCTCTTCCAAGAAATTCAAAGAATCATTTCTCTAAATTCAAGATGCCTATACCCTAAGATCTTCCTCTCTTAAGGAATCTCTGAAACTAAGTGAGAATGAATTTCTTAAGGCTCTATCGATCACATCGTTAACGAAATAAAGTGGTCACTCGCTGACCAGACTTCTACCGATACACTTCCCCAGAAGTCTCAAAGAGAGTTCTATTTGTAATTTTTCATTTCTTATTCAATTACTTATAATTTTCTTCTTAAATTTTGTAAGTTTTTCTCGATTGATTTTTAATGAAAAACACTAACCATGTTTTCAGATCAGAACAAGGATAAGGGCTTGGCTTAGTGTTAACCGACTGTAGTACAAAAGATCGAGTCACTGCATCATTTTTTTTTTGATAACTTTTGATGTTTAAAATTGTAACATGTAGTAGTTGCTTAAAAATGATGAACTTAAGACTCATGCACAAAATTTTATATATTTTGTTGTGCATGTACTTATATATTCTAATGTATCAGTTGTGTAACATAAGCATCGAGGGGTAGATTCGGCAACTCTCATAAGAGTAAGTATTGGTTTTGGACAACTGAAGGTATGATATCTGTTTTTCTTTTAAGATTAAGTAGGTGATGTCAAGTCAAACCTTATTATTATTATGTGGGTGATTCTTCACTATCTGAATATTATTTGAATTGATGTTAAGCTGTGTGGACTACAAATAATATATTTTGTATTTGAAAAAGTCACAATTTACAAGGGAAATGCTACCGAAATTTCAAATGATCCTATGATAAGTAACAGTAGTAAAGATCTTTGTAATGATAATTATCCATATTATTTGAGGATAAGTGATGGATTAATGTAATAAAACATGGGACCGTTACACAATTTGCAAAAAGAAATAAAAAATAAAATAAAAAAATCTATTTTTTTCTATAATGAAAGGGTTTCCTTTTTAACTTTAATATTAGTCAAAAAACAAAGGATCAAGAATGTACTTATAAGTATTATTAATTAATAATTTTAAGTGTTACAATTTTTTTTAAAAAAAATATATTGTTCTATTTCTTTGGAGAAAAATAAGTATAAATGATTTCATTGCAACATTTTGAGAGATTCTTCTTTTTTTTACTATTAATGGTTAAATATAAATAAAAACAATTAGTGAAACAGTAAAGTGAATAAAAGTACTGAAAATATATTTTTTATCATTAATAATTGATTTAATAGTGATTATATCATTAATTTTGTAATTAGAAAATTTAACTTTGCTAATATTTATTGGAACATAAATAATTGTGTCATATTAATTTTTGCGTCATGACAGCTCGGATGATGACCTTTTTGTAGTCTTGTGCAAGTGGGACTTGAACAGCTCAAAAAATGTTTTATTTTATTTCTGGTTATTTTTGTTAATTTTTGTTAATAATTATTGAAGCATAAATAAGAGATAGATTTGTGCCCTTCCAAAAGGATTTGAGGAAGAATCCTTCCCACTCAAATACCAACATCCGACGTTAGAATATAAGATCCACTCCGTTGAAGTTGATCTATATTATTTCAAGTATTTATAAATCAAAAAGTAAGTGTTTTGAATATTTTTTGCCCATGCATCAAATAGGAAAAATACGAACAGCGTAAATAGTGAGTTGGTTAGTTTAACGATGTAGAACATTTGAAATCTAACAAAAATTAGTTTGTAGAGGTTTTTTATGTTTAGATCATAATCAAATGGCCGGATCGAGAATTTGTGTGTCTAAAAATATAGATCAAACCAACCACTACTTTCGGCCGTCCATTTTGCACCGCTTGATGGATGTACAAAAAGTATTCAAAACACTTAGTTTTTTATCTATAATACTTAAAATAATATAAATCAACTGTAACGGAGTGGATCTTGTATTCGAATGTCGGAGGGTTATATTTGAGTTGGAAGAATTCGGGCTCGAATCCTTTTGGAAGGACACAAGTCTATCTCGCATAAATAATTGCGTCATATTAGTTATTATGTTACGACATAACTCAGGATAGTGATTTTATTTTTCTAAATTTTTTGTAGCTTCTTGTGAAAGATTAGCTTTTGGGCCTGTTTGTTTCCCCGCAAAACGCCGCAAAACCGCAAGTCGTAAAACTCTTTTCCATTTTCAGCTGTTTGTTTCGTTGCAAAACATTTCGCAAAATACAACTCTCATTTCCCACTTGCAATTGCTACAGTTAAATTTGTGGTCATATAAATCTCACTTTTACACTCAAATTTTCCCACTTGCAACTGCTACAGTTAATTTTGTGGTCATGTAAATTCTACTTGTAATACATTCGTAGTGCCAAAGCAGTTACTTGATATCAATATATAATTTAATATTATTAAATATTTAATATATTTAATATTTTTAATAGTGTTTAATTTCTTACCTCATTATTTTATACTGGTATTTTTTAGTTTTTTATTATTTTTAATATTGTTTTAATATTTACTATTTTATTATTTTAATTTAATATATAATTTAATATTGTTATTTAATACTTTATTATTTATTAATATTTACACCAATTTTCTTAAATTTTATTTAAATTTAATATTTTATTAATATAAAAATAATGTGTTTTAATATAAAATTATTATATATTTAATTTATTTATTTCTTAATATAAATAATTACTTTATTAATATTATAATATACTTTAAAATTATATTAATATTTTATTATGTTAATATTATAATAATTCATTATAATAATATCATAATAATATTTCATTATTAAATTATAATTATATTTTACTTTGTTAATTTTATATTTTTATAATATTATGATATTATTATCATAAAATTTAATATTATAATAATCTTAAGTATTTTATAATATTATAATATTATAACTATATTTTATTAATTTTCTTAAGATTTTTTTAATATTTATGTTTTATTAGTATCCTTAAAATTTTATTCAGTTTCTTTAGATTTTCTTAAAATTTTATAATTACTTATTTAGTTAATATTGTAGTAATATGTTACTAATTTTACTAATATTTTATTAATATTATTGTTATAAAAAAATATTAAGATTATTAATTTTTTCTCAAATTTATTAATACAATTTAATTTGTAATAGTAGATTTAATTTAATATTATTTATAATATTTAAATTACTGCTACAGTTAATTTTGTGGTCAACTTTTCCACTTACACTTTTACATTACCAACCAAACACCGTAAAACACAATATACTTTATCATTTACACTTTCACTTTATCAACCAAACACCGTAAAACACAATATACTTTTCCATTTACACTCCACTTTATCAACCAAACAACGTAAAACACAATATGTTTTCCATGCTACAGTACATATTTACAACTCTCATTTTATAACTTACGACTTGCGAGGTTTTGCAACCAACCAAACAGGCCCTTTGTATTATTTAGCTATGTGCATGTCGCTTGTGATGTTTCTTAAGGAAGGAGCACGTTGAAGGTAGTTTTTTGAAAAGTTTATCATGTTTAGTTGCAATAAGAAAAGTTAATCGTAGTCTTTTATAAGATAATAAAAGTTCATGGTAGTTTTTTATAATTTTTCCAAATAATCTTTTTAATTAATTGCTTAGTATCTTAAGGCTTGAGGCAAACCTATTATTAACCTTCAAGCAAGAGATCCCAATCCAAATTAGCAGTGGCAATGATTTAAATTCATACCTAAATTCAACCATTGCGAGCGGGTCGGGCCATGATGTCGGCACAGTCTAAGTCCTACTCCAACCCGTCCACACTTGGTCGGGCTCGGTTTGTAGCCAAACCTCAGATGCCCGCTGGGTTCGGCACGGGGTCAGATCGGGTCCGGACCCGATCGAAACATGATGATTCCAAGAACAAAAATTGCATTGTGAGATGAGGGTGTGTGATCCGAAGTTTTGCTAAAGGATAGGCTAAATAGAGAATGTGAACTTGGGTTCGCTAAAAGTGGTTTCACAGTTCAACACTGCTGAAAGTGAAGTCATTAGCTCTATCATCCACTGTGAGAAGAAGCTACAGAAAAACTTGTATTCCTTTCTTTTCTAATATATAAGTGCATGACAACTTCTTACTGGGCGTGTTTGGTTGCAAGGAAGTGGGCGGAAGTAAAGAAAGGAAGAAGTATAATTGCTCACTTTCCTATTTATTCAAACACCAGAAAAAGAAAATAAGAAACCAATTTCCTTTTCTCTTCTCTCTTTTGCACAACATTTCCTCACTTTTAGAGTGTTAGAGTTAATTTTGTGGTCATGTAAATCTCATTTGTAATAAATTGTAGCGCATAACAGTTAATTTTTTGATCATGTAAATCTCACTTGCGTTCTAATTACAGTCTATTTTTATTTTTCTTAATTAATTTTTATTTTAATATTATTTTGCGGTCAACTTTTTCACTTTCACTTTCATTACCATCTAAATACCAGAAAAGACATAACATTTTTCAAATCACACTTCCCAACAACACTCAAATACCGGAAAACTCACTAACCAATTCTCAAGTTTCAAAGAAAGTTATTACCACTTTCTCACTTTCACCCTTAACCAAACAGGCCAACAATTCATCTGAACTAAAAACCATGTATAAAAAGAATCTTTAATTTCACTCTCGTAAAATAAACTACATACAATATGAGTGCATGCATGCGTGCAAGCAAACTTCTCAAAGGCATGTGGGGCCTATGGAGGCTGGCCCCTGCTTAATTTTCAGAACAACCCGTGTAATTTTGCACATTTTAAAAAAAATATTATCAACCCCTTCTATAAACTTTATACGACGTACTACTCCTTAATTAGGCCCCTAGCTCCGTCTCTGCATGTCTCTCTCGATTGTGACACATCGGCCTTCTCACTGTAGGGAGAGAGAAGATAGACGAGGTAGAGGAAGATAGCACAGAGATCGGAAGACAAAAGGAGTGAACGGTGCATTGCAGCAGGCCAGGAGATGCTCCAGGTCGACCGGTGGAGAAGGTCGGTCGACCGCCAGGTCGACCGGTGTGCACGACATGCACAGTTTTAACCCGGTCGACCGCCCAGTCGACCGACTAAAAGCAGTCTGCTCTCGGTTGGAGACGGTCGACCGGACCGGTCGACCGTGACATAGGTCGGTTGACCGGCCGGTCAACCGACAGACTCGTTTTCTGCTGTCCTTTATAGATTCGGATTCCTTTTCTAGTTGGGATCGAGTCCAATCGGGGTTTCCTAAAACCCTGGGACTCTGTGACTATAAATAAGGGCTAGAGCCCTCATATATTGTATCCCTGAAAATCCCTCTGAAAATCTCCCCTGGAAATTCCTTGAAGAAGGAATAAGTTGTAATTGATTGTTGAATCAATAAAATCTCTCTCTCCCTTGCTCCGAGGACGTAAGCACATTGCCGAATCTCGTTAAATACTGTGTTGATTTCTTTTCTCTATTCTTCTCTGTTCTTGTCGTGTTGGGTACATCTCCGGTTGCATCTGTCTCCGTCTGGTAGATTCCTTAGAACGGTTATTGCCAAGGGCGCAGGCGCAACAAGTTTTATCAGAGCATCCCAGGTTCGACGTGGGATTGTGTGTTGATTCCAAAAGCATCAGTTGCTGTTTGGCGGAGATCGTGTGTTGATCTCGAAACGGCATTGGGACTGTTTGTGGGATCGTGTGTCGATCTCAAAACAGCGTGTAGATTGCTCGAAGAATCAATTTGGAGGAGTAGATTACTTCGAAAACTCTTCGAGGGTTTCGCATGGAGGTAAAGATCCTATCTTTATGTAGTTTGTTTTTTCTAACTCTGTTTCCGCATTACTTTGAGGAATCAGTAGAGAAGATGGCTAGACAAAGTACATCAAATCCACATTCGTTGAGGATTGATGTGGTGAAGTTCGACGGCAAGAACAACTTCGGTATGTGGAGGTGTGAGGTGATGGATGCGCTGACGGCATCAAACCTCGAAGACACTCTACGGTTGGAGAAGAAGCACACATCAATAACTGAAGAAAATTGGGACAAGATGAACCGTACAGCGTGTGGCTTGATAAGTCTTGTCTGACACAAGACATCAAGTATCATGTGTTGCATGAAACATCTGCGAGGCAGCTGTGGGAGATCCTGGAGAAGAAGTATCTGACGAAAAGCGTCAAATCGCGGTTGCAGTTGAAGAGTAAGTTTTATCGTTTCCAGACGCAGAGAGAATGCTCCATCAATGAACACATGAATAGCTACACAAAGCTTCTTACAGATCTAGTTAATGTGGATGTAGAGATCGATGAAGAGGATAAGGAGATAATTATGTTGAATTCTCTTCCTCAAGAAGGGTATGAGACCTTTACTCTTACATTTATCAATGGTAGAAAATCCCTTAGCTATAATGAGGTGTCTGCTGCTCTTGTGAGTTATGAAGGAAGGAGACGGGACAGACTGTCTTTTTCTGGGAGCACAACAGTAAAGGCATTGGGGGTAAGAGGCAGAACTTCCAATAGGAAGGAAAGAGATGATCAGGAAAGATCGAAGTCCAGATCAGGCTTCAGAAATCTGAAGAGGAATCAGTGCCCTTGTGCAAGGAGCTAGGGCATTGGAAAGTTGATTACCCAAAGGCCAAAGGTAAGATGATGGAGTCAAAGACCAAGACAAATCTCACACAGGCGGATGGATCGGATTTAGACTCATCGGTATTCTCTCTCTCAGTTACTACTCCTACTGTTGATTACTCAGATAATACTGAGTGGATCTTAGATACCGGAGCTACCTATCATGTGCGCCCGAGTAGGGCCTGATTTTCTAACTTTGAGAAGCTAGATAGATGCTTCACGATCATGGGGTGATGATCATCCGTGTAATGTGAAAGGGATGGGTACAGTCCATATCAAAATATATGATGGGATAGTACGAGAACTGAAGGAGGTGAGGTATGTACCTCAACTCAAAAGGAATCTTATCTCTGTTGGCACTTTGGAAGCGTTGGGCCTTGTGGTATCTATACGAGATGGTATTCTCAAGATGACCAAAAGCTCAATGGTGGTGATGAAGGGCGTCCGCCGGAAATATCTCTACTACTTGAAGGGTAGTATAGTTACAGGTCAAGTGAAGACTTCTAGTTCTTCAGATGATGGTTGCACAAAGGTCTGGCAGATGAAGGTAGGACATGGAGGTGAAAAGTCTTCACAAGCTCCCGCAAAGAAGGGATCATTGGAAGGTGCTGCTACCTGCAACTTGGTTGGTGAACACAACGTTTTGGATAAGAAGAAGGTGAAATTCAGTATCAGTACTTACCGCTCAGAAGGTCTTCTTGATTGTATTCACGTAAGCGTTTGGGGACCTGCTAAGACCGCATCGCTTGGAGGTCACAGGTACTTTGTCTCTTTTATTGATAATTTATCTTGGTATTGTTGGATATATTCAATGAGACAAAGGTGTGAAGCCCTAAATATCTTGGTGAAGTGGAAAGGAAGAATGGAGAAGCAGACAGGTAGTAAAATTAAGGAGCTACATATTGGTAATATTGAAAGAGACATGAATCAATTCCTACGATTTGGCCAGAACACTGGTATTGGTACTCACTTCACAGAAGGTATACATAGGTTGGTTAAGGAAGTAAACCGTTCCTTGCTGGAGAAGGTTCAGTGGTTGTTGTCTAATGCACAATTAGACAAATCGTTTTGGGCTGACGCGATTGTGTATGCTAGCCATCTCATAAATGGATCGACTGCGGTAAGAGGCAAAACTCTATTAGAAATTTAGTCTGAAAAAGCTACCTAAGATCATGGTTTCCTGCGGGAGTTTGGAAGTCCGGCCTACTTTCGTGCCAAGGATGGCACGGTGAATCTGCAAGCAAAGAAGTTTGTGTTTTTTGGTGTCAAGAGAAATATGAAAGGCTACAGGTTATGGGACCCTGAAAATAAGAAGATCGTGTTGAGTCGGCATGTCACGTTTGATGAGACTTCAGTAACGAAGTCTACCGTCTTTCAGCAGGTGGAGAGGACGAAGACCAAGGAAGTATCACAGCGGGTGGAGGTTGATGCTACTCCACCATCTCCAGTTGATTTGGTATCAGTGAAGACTTCACCTGATGTGAAACCGGGTGGAGGTCATATAACCAGGGTTGATACTGAACAGGTTGAAGACATTGATGAGAATGTCGAATTTTTTGCAGCCATTGGAACCAAGGTAAAACCACGCATGTGGATGAAGAAACATGAATCTCAAGCTTGTGATAGCGACAAGCTTAAGTTGAAGGTTGTTGTTCTCCATGACGGTAATGAGGAGGTTCATATGACTAAGTCAGATAGGTTCGCTGCTGAAAATTCAGGTACAGGTACTTGAGCTCGGTGGAGCTCATTTCAATGAATTACGGTTGGCTTGATCCTTTGGGTAAGGTACGTAGGCAGCCGTAAAGGCGCAGCCAAATTTGGTGATGCAGCCCGTATGAAGCTGTTTGGATTCTCGAGAAGCTGATTGGAACTTCACGTAGAGGTGGAGAGATTTCACATAGAAGTGAAGTGTTATGGCTAGTTAGATTTCACGTAGAGGTGAGGTGTTGAGATCTCGATAAACACATGATCTTCTGGTGAGAAGACAATTGAGCTTGCATAAGGGAAGTGTGCATCTAGTTTGTGAAGCCGATGATGGTATTTGGTGTGCTCTACTCAGACTTGGCTGGACCGTCAGCTGAAGACATATAGATTGGAGAGAGCCAGTCAATTAGGGAGTCAATGTTGACTCATGATGAGTTCTTCGTGAGATCATGTATTTGCTGAGTTGGAGACACGTTCGGTGATCGGTATATATGGAAGTTCTCCTAAGGTGAAGTGTAGGGAAGGCATGCGTGGTGCATCCCAGTTGATAGCTGAGCTAAAGGTTCTAAGACGAGATCGTGTGTCGATTTACCTGAGATCGTGTGTCGATTTCATCCGGAGCGCTCAAGCCGAGATCGTGTGTCGATTTCGTCAGGTGATATATTGGAGTTCGCTAGAATTCGATTCAGATTTGAAAAATCTTCACCGAGGTGGAGTTTGTAGGGAGAGAGGAGATAGATGAGGTAGAGAAAGATAACACAGAGACCGAAAGGTAAAGGGAGCGAACGGTCCATTGCAGCAGGCCACGAGATGCTCCCGTCGACCGCCTGATCGACCGGTGGAGAAGGCAGGTCGACTGCCAGGTCGACCGGTGTGACGACATGCTCAGGTTTAACCCGGTCGACCTTGAAGAAGGAATAAGTTGTAATTGATTGTTGAATCAATAAAATCTCTCTCCCTTGCCTCAAGGACGGAGGCACGTTACCAAACCTCGTTAAATACTGTGTTGATTGCTTTTCTCTATTATTCTTTGTTCTTGTCGTGTTGGGTACATCTCCGGCTGCATTTGTCTTCGTCTGGTGGATTCCTCAGAAAAATTGTTGCCAAGAACGCAGGCGCAACACTCACGTGCCAAAAGCCAGCAGCGCACCAACTAGCTGGCAAGAGCTTTGAGACATGTCCATGAGCTTCTATTTCTTTCGCTTGAAAAGATTGAATGTAGGATTGCACAATTAATATTTTCATGTTGGGTGGTGGTTGGTGGGTTGTATGACTCGCTCGCCACTGGAGAACCTGTGTGATGAGAGACAATGACAGACGTTTGTTGCAAACTAATAGGGTGTTGAGGTTTGAATGAGTAAGGTGAATTATTTATCTCGTCGTTGAGGTATGACTCGTTCATAAAGAGACTATGATTCAGATACGTCCAGAGTCTTTAGGTTCTAGTCTAAACTATCTGGACCTTGTTTTCTTAAAGAAAATTAACCTTTTTGTCAAATAAGAATTTAATTACTAACCTAGTTGGACTTTGGATCGCATATTATGCCTATGATTTGATTATGTTCATTGATGTGTTCCCCCTTGATTTTTCAGTATCAAGTCCAAATCACAAGCGGCTGAAATTTCCCAGTGGCCACACAGAACTATGATCTTGATTGGACCGCAGTCTCAGATCAGTCGGACCCATTAGTTCTAATTATTGGTTGATTGGCCGAGTTGTGAGTTAAATAAAGTAGAATAAACTTCTGATGGCGACAGGATTTCAAAAATGGAGGGCACAAAATAACAAATCGATGTGATATTGGCTGTTGACATCTCTTAAAAGAATATTTTTCAAGCGAGGGAGGAGGGCTTCTGTAACCCTCTGCTCCCTGGTGTACGTATCACAGTATCAGTACGCGATACGACGTACAAAGTTGATTTGATCTTTCTGTTAGTCAGATTGAGCCGATTTCAGCTTTAAATATTCTTTTCCAATATTTTAGATTTTTCAGGATTTTCTGGAATTTTTCTGAATTATTTTGGCAAATCTCTGTAGTAGGTGTCGACCGATACCGAGAATCGGCTCTACGATTTTTAATTCATAAACGGAGTAGAATTTTTAGAATCCGCTATCACTTCATGTCTTAAAATCATATTTTCTACGTTTTGATATTTTTGGGGATTTTTCTGAATTTATCGAAAATCCGGCCAAATCGGTGTCGCCCAGTACCGGCGAAACCTTTCAGGATTTTTAACAGACAAACCGGATTGAATTTCTTTAAATCGTTTTCATATTACGTCTCAGGATAATATTCTCTATTTTCTGTAATTTTTGGGCATCGTTCGGAGCTAGTCAAATTTTTACCGAATAAAATAATATTAATTAATTAATATAAAAATTATTTTACTCTTTTCTTTTCCCTATTCTTCTCCATTTCTCTGGAGATTTCCCCCACCGCCATTCCACCGCCTCTCCCTCTCTCTCTCCTATAAAAACCTCTCTCTCTAAAACTCTCTCAAAACCCCCTCTCCCTCTCTCTCAATTCTCTCTCCTCTCTATCTCTCTCTTTCTTCTCTCTGTCACTGTCTCTTTCTCCCTGTTTTCTGTCAGCCACGCGGCAGACCACCACCAGCGAGCTGGTGCGCCCCGGTGGCCGGCGCGCCACCGGGCTCCATACCCACGCCTCCGGCCACGCGGCCGGTGGCCGGCCGCCACCGCGCCCCCAAGCCGAGCGTCGCCGCCACCCATCTTCTTCTTCTTCTCCTTTCTTTTTCTTTTTCTTCTTCTACTGTTCTCTCCCTCTCTCATCATCTCTCTCTCACACACTCTCTCTCTCTCACGGCCTGAACCGCCGCCCCGTCGGCGGCTGGGACCGCCGCCGGCGCGCTCCTCTCGCCGCCGGCCAGCAGGGCTGGCCGGCTTGCTCGCGCGGCAGCAGCAAGAGGAGCTGCTGCTGCTGCTGCTCTGTAGGTGATTGGGTTCGGGTGTAAACCCGAACCCAATAATCCTATTGGATTTGGGTACCCAATAACCCTGAACCCGTTAACCCAAATACCCATTTAACTTAAGTTATGGGTTTGGGTATTGGATCCAAACCCGACCCATTAAGAGCCCAACCCGCATCTGCAACCCAATAAAGGTAATCTTGCAGAAAACCCCTAATAATTTATATTATTTGCAATTGATATCTTTTTATTGCATATTTAACCCTTTTTGTTATAATTTAGTATTCGAGCGATTTCTGGAGCATCCGGACTCCGATTTGGACGATCCTAGAACCGTTGCGATCGTGAGAAAGAGAGCTACCTTCTCCTGACTAGTTTATGAGTGTTTTTCTTTTATCAATTATATTTTCTCATGTTTAATGAAATTGATTGATAGATTTTGATTATGGATAAAAGACGGTAACTATTAATTATTAACTTGTAATTATTGGAAACTCATTGTAATAGGAATAACCAAGACTATTGTAAGTTATTTTCAGATTTAATATAAATATAGGTGATGTAATAATAATAACAATAAATACTGACATCGACAACTCGGACACAATCATCATACCTGCACAGCCACTGACACTCGGGCCACTACTTCACCATCTTCGTGGACACAATGATTTCATGTATTGTATCACAGTCAGAATACTATCGTTACGTATAGACTGATCCACAGATACTCTATTACACTACACTATCACTAGACATGCGTGCTAGACACCGTTATTTCATGCACTGGTATCATCATTACATGGATACTATAGTTCAATGGACATGGTATTATATTATACACTGATCACTGTTATTACATGTACTAGTGATACACAGATATGTTACACGGATTATTCCTACACATATAGGTTCCACTGGTACACGGATATACCAATTCATGGAGTACCGCATATTATATTATTGTTATCATCGTTACATGGATGCTCGATACACAGTTATCTCATGCTCACACATCACTGTTACATATGCTCACCGCACGAGCGTACATGCATGTATTGTTTCTTTTTTCTTGTCATATGAATCACTGTACATATTACATGTATTATTGTTCCATGTTATCCCTGTATTCCTGTTATATGATTGTTTTCCTTTATTGTTATTGATATTCCCGTTACTGGATACATGAGCCGTTGATATGCGATGTGTGAAATCCCACATCTATTGTTTCTCGTTTCCCGTTATCGTGTTTTGTGCTATCAACAGAGCTCATGTTATGTTATCGTGTTACATGTACCATATCCTGTACTTGTTCCTGATATACTGTATAGTGAAAGATAATAAAGATAAATTGGGTATGGGGGAGACTTGACGGTTGACTAAATCTTGTCGGGTGGATGTCTGGATCCATTGTTTGTCCCACTGCAGGGGACGGGGTAGTGCTGGCTACCGTCTGTTACTCATGAGCATCCCGTTTCCCATTATGTTTTAGCTCATTGAGATCCCGTTACATGTTACAGCCCTAGCGGGCTGGCCCTAGTCTCAGCAGCCAGGGATCTGTTTAAGGCCGTTGTCCCGGGTATGCACGGGATACACCCACCTGACTAGAGCTCCTCGACCATGGGTTTCCAAGTAACATAAGACAACAGTATACACGATAGTGACGTCGGGAACACTTGTTATTTGGTCACTCTCTTGTTTGGATAAAGGTACCCGTAGGCCATGTCCGGATGGGTTCGACTGGAGTGCGGGCTCCAGTATGAACTGTAAGTGGTATGGGACACTGGAAGAGATTGATTAAATTACCAGGTGATACGGATTGTTATTATTGTATTAAATCACATGACATGCTCGACTCATGTATATTATTGTCCCTTCGTAATTGTTACTATTGCTGATATGTTACATAAGAGATTGCTGATATTGCTGATATATTACATTGCTGATATCGCTGATATTTTATTCACTATCATGTCACCTATATACCTTGTTACATTTCCTGACATTTGTTACACTCCATGTAGTCACACACTATTGATGTACATGTTTACTCTGCATTGTATATATGCTGCCTAGACACAACACAGTAGTATAGTTATATTGCATGCTTCATCTGCATGTTCATTTCTATCACGTCACCGCTAGACAACATTCATTATTATATAAAACGGGAGACAACTATAGACATGATCCGATGATAACATGTTAAGCAATGACGGTATTAAAAGATGACATGATTATATTTTTCTACTGCATATTATATACTTATTATATGGTATCACTAGTACAACATCATGTATTATATATTAGTACCGTGCTTGTATTACTATAGTATATATTACTGCCTCCTTCATTTTACCACTCACTAGGTCGCTTTCTGACGATCCTGAGTTTGCGTGCCCAGGTTGGAAATCCGAGTCACCGTATTATCAGATAGTGCCTTGAAGTTACATAGGAGATTCCTCATCGAGACTATTCATAGGTATCTTTATGATTTATTGCTGTTATCTTATTTATCCTTGTTGTTCTATCTGTTATGATCACTAACCTCTTTCTACAGGTATTCTTATACTTATTTCCTGCTGGAACCCTTATGTATATGGAGATTATATCTTGTACTGAGGCTTAACGTACGCGTGAAGGTATTTTTACCTCGCGTATGTACGTCACCATAACGTCTCCGTATCCTTGGGATCGGGGCGTTACAGCTTCCCCTTGGCTCTGCCACTGTATGTCACAATAACAACCAGACAAGTTGATACGCGCTTGGAATTTGGGACCATGAATCCAAAGGAAGGCCAACCTTGATGGGTTAATGTAACTCCCTGATCCCGTGAGTATAGAGACATTACTGCGACGTACATACACAGAGTAAAAATACCCTCACATTTGTACGGTAAGCATCAGTCCAAAAAAAATCAGAGTACAGAAGCACAATGGTAATTTACATTCTAATAATATAGTATTAGTGCACTGTTATCACAGAGCGTAATCTAATATTATATGAATATTACATCACCACAAGGTACATAAGTGTGATTTACAAAGTGACTTATAAGGTATAAAGCTGGAAGAGGCTCACGAGCAGCAAAAAGAATCTCGAGAGCCGATTAAGAGGAGGCAGGTCAGGAATGAGCTACATGTGATCTACCGCTGATCCACCATGCTACCCTTACACAAAGAAGCTCTACGGAAGGGATGCACTATATTCCACGCTTTGGAATCTGAACATGTGATCTAGGAATTATCAGAAAGCAACGCAATGAGTACTTAAAATGAAGCCAAGTCCATGCACATGCAAACATACCTGTACCAAAAAGTGTATCGTGTACTCAAGCCATGCAGGCATACAATAAACAGTAAATATAAATGATAAAAATAGAAACAGTATAAAATCAGGAAGCAAACAAGTCAAGAGATTAAATACAATAGCACATATATAATATCTTGCAAGAGGCAAGCAGTGTAATATAATATATAATCAATAATAATCAGTATTGTTTGTTATTTTAGTCATTTCTTGCCAATGACCCATACCACTGGCTATCCAGACCGGAGTTTCTACTCCAACAGGACTCATCCGAATCACGATATATCATTATCTGAAGGGGAAAGATATCAAATAACATACGTTCCTGGTATTATCATTGTATACAGAAGTGGGGCAGGTGTAGTCCAGTAACAAGTATATCAGAAATAATTACTGTAGCACAATAATAATATACTAGGCAAGCAAAATAACTTAATTATATAACAATAGTAATAATCAGTACCGTTTATTATTTTAATCATTTTCTTCCAGCATCCCATACAACTGGTTGCTCACACTGGAACTCATGTTCTAGCAGAACTCATGCGAATATGATATATGAGTAACGATACCCGAATGAGAAAGTGACCAAATAATACCTGCTCCTGACATTATTATTATTAGGTAATTAAGTTATACCTGGTGCAGGGGATGTGTTGTAAACATAAGTTATGCAAACATCACAATAAACAATGCAACATGAGCTTAACATCAATTACAGTGAATATAAACAGGTTATTAAATTATTATTATTAAGACTCGTCCGACTCGTATGTCTAGGTATATGTCGTGGCGTCCCAAAGCACATATATCCATATATGAGTAAGATGAGTTTTGTTATTGAAAATTGATGAAGAGATCAATGAACTATGTTTACAATAGGCCCCATGCATACCCGAGACAACGGCCAAGGGTGTTGCAGTGCTGAGCCAGAATATGCCGCTAAGCACACATAGGGAAGAGTCTTATTTTTATGACCTTGGTAGGAAGCATATATATAATAGTGAGGGTGCCAGCACACCGGCGGAACACCTAGTGACCTTTAGGTTGATTTGAAGTTTCAATTGTGCAACATTTGACCATTGTAAGTACGATCACACACTGATATTCATCAGTTTTTCCTGACACGGTGTAAGTTGTCTATTTTATTGTTTTATTTTCATGATGATCTTTTTAGGGGGATTTAACAAGAATATAATAACAGGGGAACAAGCTTGATACATGAGTACAGGGAAGTACGAGAATACATGAGATACAGGAGTTCAAGATATCTAGATATATATAACAGGATACAATGTCAAGTCCCTGTAAAAGTAATAATCATGTACCAGGTGATTAACAGATCAGGTATCATGGTTCAGTCAGTATGCATGTAACAGATGATAAACATAAACAGTAAATATAGAGTAAGTATTAAATCAAGAAGTAAGAGGCGGGCGGTATATCATAATTATACAATTAATAATAGTCAGTATCATCTGTTATTTTTGGCGTTTCCTACCAGTGTCCCATGCCACTGGCTATCCACACTGGAGTTCCTACTCCAATAGAATTCATCTAAATCATGATACCTAGTATTATTACTCGAATGAGAGAGTGATCAAATAACACATGTTCCTGATATTATCATTATATATGGAGAAGTGCAGGGACTCGTTCAAGCAAGTGACCAGTAATGCAACATAGTACCAGAAAACAGAATAAAGAGATGTTTCAAACTCTTCACAAGCATAATAATAATAATAACTAATTATACTAATAAAATCCAAACGGGGTCAGTTAAGCTGGAGCGAAGTTAGGCCGTGTCAGCAGTATGCTCGGCCTATGGTAGAGCTTGGCTCCTAGCGGCGCTAGCGTGCAGCTCTAAATGCTAAAGCGCTCATCTCACTATGTAGAAAGCATATGAACGCTATGCAAATGCTCGCGATGAAGCCACACTCGCGGCGAAATTAAACGTACACGAAGCGAGCATATGAACGCTATGCTAATTGTACGTGGTGAAGCTAAATGCACGCAGCAAAGCGGCTTGTGAACACCTTGCTACGCATGTAGCGAAGCTACACTCGGGCGAGTTACTGGTAAAGCGCTGAGCGCCTCCCGGTGGAGCTAATAAAAACCCAGAGGGTTAAGCTCGAAGGCTGGAGAATAGTCGGAGTTTGAGCACAAAGGATAGAGTAAAGCCCGAAGGCTAATGACCATGAAGGGTCAGTCAAATTCACAGTAATCCAAAATTACAAAACAGTACACACAAATACAAGTACCACCTATATTATTACAAGTATCCACCACATAAGCACAAACACTATTACAAGCATCCACCATATAAGTACAAACATACACCTGCATGATTAGAGCTAAGCGTCCACACAAATATAACAAATGCTACGTAATTACAACTTTGCTCAAAATATTACAAACGATCACATAAACCAAATACTCGAATAACCAAAAAACTGGTACTTGCCTAGAATGGCTTGAGCACGACGAAAACTCCAGAGAACGTCGATGGCGTTAACGCGAAAAAAGAGAGGAGAGAGAGTGTATGGCTAAAAAGGAGAAAGGAAAGAGAGAAAGAGAATTAGAGAGAATAGGACAGAGAGAGAAGACAATGAGAGAGACAGGGAAAGGAGGGAGAAAGAGAGACAGATAGAGAAATAAAGAAAGAGAGAGTGAGAGAGCAAGAAGAGGTAGAAAGAGAGAACAATGAGAGAGAGAAGAGAGAAGAGATGGAGGGGGAGGGGAGCCCAGGCGCGCGCGGCCTAGGAAGGCCCGACCACGGGGATGGCTGGAGGAGGATGTGGCCTAAAGAGGTGGTAGTAGTGATGGTGTGGGTGGTATGAAGTGGAGGGAGTTGTGGGGATATCGGTGGAGATGGGTGGCTTAGTGGTCGGCAAGAGAAGGCCGAGGCGATGGCTGGTCGGGGACTTAGACGGTGGTGACCGACCGACAAGGAGGGGAGGTCTGGGGGAATGTTTGGCAGAGAGAAGAGAGGAGGGTGAGTTAGAGAGAGTAGATAGAGAGAGAAGATGGAGATGGCTGGATCTTGGCCGGAGGGGGCGCCGGGAGGTGATGCCGGAGGAGCTGCCAAGGATTGCCGGGTGGGGTAGAGGACGGTCGGGTCTTGGGGGAGAGAGAGTAAGATTGGAGGGGTGAGAATTTTAGAGAGAGAAGGGAGATTTTAGGGGAGAGAAGGGATTTAGGAGTGCGAGAGGGATGAGGACGGTTAGGTGTAGGAAAAGGGAAAAAAAGAAGATAGAAGATGCGAGAAGAAAAAAGAAGAGAAAAGAAAAGAGGAGAAGGGACTGGAAGGCTGGAGGGAAAAAAAAAAGAAAACGAAAAGAAAGGAAAAAAAAAGAAAAAGAGAAAATAAGAAAATAAGAATAATAAAGTAATAATAAAATAAAAAGAATAAAACAATAATAAAATAAATGAAACGAGTCGGGATCTGGGCTCGGGCAGGGCTGAAGGTCCACAAATTACAGTTCGAATGCCAGTCAATACTAAAAAAATACAGAAATATAAATATAAGCAAAAAATTGAGACACATATCTGGGTACGTATCCCGAAAACGGGGTGTTATAGTGGATCAAACATGACGAATTTCGCCCCTAATCATCATCATCTAGAGATTCCCTATTGTTTTAATGATCTTTGAAACACTTTAGTTGCATTTAAGTATCTTTATTATTATCAAAAAGAAAAAAAATGAAACATCATCAATTTTTGTTGCACTTCCCATCTACAAAGCATTAACATAAAGGATATAATAACATTAAGGAATATAATAACAAGGGAACAAGCTTGATACATGAGTACAGGAACTACAAGAATACAGGAGATATAGGAGTTCAAGATATCTAGAATTATGTAACAGGATACAATGTCAAGTCCTAAAAGTAATAATCATGTATCAGGTGATTAACAGATCAGGTATCATGGTTCACTCATGTACGCATGCAACAAATGGTAAACAAAAGCAGTAAATACAGAGTAAGTATAAAATTAAGAAGTAAGAGGCGGGCGGTGTATCATAATTATACAATTAATAATAGTCAGTATCATTTGTTATTTTTGTCATTCCCTACCAATATCCTATACCACTGGCTATCCACACTGGAGTTCCTACTCTAATAGAACTCATCTGAATCATGATACCTGGTATCATTATCCGAATGAGGGAGTGATCAAATAACACACGTTCCTGATGTTATCATTGCATACAGAGGAGTACAGGGACTCAGTCAAGCAAGTGACCAGTAATGCAATATAGTATCAGAAAACAAAATAAAAAAATATTTTAAACTCTTCACAACCATAATAATAATAACTAATTATACTAATAAAATCCAGACGGGGCTAGTTAAGCTGGAGTGAAGCTAGGCCTATCAGCAGTATGCTCGACGAGCTTGGCTCCCAGCGGAACTAGTGTACAGCTTTAGACGCTAAAGTGCTCGGCTCGCTGTGTAGTAAGCGTATGAACACTCTGGTAATGCTTGCGGCGAAGCCACACTCGCGGCGAAGTTATACGCATACGACAAAGCGAACATATGAACGCTATGCTAATCGCACGTGGTGAAGCTAAACGCACGTTACGAAGTGGCGTATGAACGCCTTGCTGTTGGCTTAAAGGCTCATCACCCTAGTTTTGATGATGATTAACTCATGTAGTTATAGTACTTATGTTTTTGTGTTCATTTAGTTTCGGATTTGCAATCAAGATGTTAGTCGGTGTTTAGTTTCAACAAAAAATTCGAAGTCAAGTTTTGAAGCTAGCATATGTTGATTCAAGAGCTCGCGCTTCAATATCGCATTAAGTACTAAAAGAGGAGTCTAGGTCATGCATCAAGTTTGGACCTAGTCAAGATGGAGAAGAAATTTTTCAAGAGAAGATTTTCAGGACTTGTGTCATGTTTGTAAGTGTTAAGATTTTATTTTAGATAAAATGTAAAGGATAGATTAATTATGGAATGCTCAAGCTTATACAAACACATAAAAGTTTAGTTTTCAAAAAATACGATTTTTGTCTTAAGCTTTAAATTCTATGCCTCAAAAATAGTTCACATGTTTGTAATATATGTTGATTTTTTATCACACTTATTTGTATTTCAAAGTATTTCAATAAAATTATTTTTTTGGATTTTATAGAGATTTATAGAATTTAAGATGTATTTTAAAAAGTTGTTAAAACTGTTTTTTAGCTGTTGCGATTGACCGACCGGTCGACTTGACGTACACAAGACATGCACAAGACCATGTGACTTGAGCTTAGTCAACCGACCGATCAACCGAGTAGAGCTCGGCCGACCGACCAGTCGACCAACTGAGTTTGGTGAGTTCTCGAGTTTTCTCGGTTGACCGGGCGGCCGACCGTTCTGCTGATCTGCTCGACATCCTTATAGTTTTCTGACCATAAATTTTTATTTTTATATTCAACCAACATGATTTAAATTGAATTTCAAATAAACTTTCAGGGTTGCATTTCTTATCCAATAATCATTTTCTGATTAAAATGTAAAGATATCAAATATTGGGTTGAAGTCTGTTCTTATTTTAAAAACAGTTTACAGTTTCTAGTTTGATACCTTTCTGTATTTTGTTGATAATGTTCTACTCCTAAATGATATAGTTTTGATTTAAGTTCCATTAGAAAGAAAACTTCAAGATCTACAAGTTCATTCTATATACTTATTTTCAAGTTCTAACATTTTAGGCCTCAAAACTGTACTCCAATTTAACCCCTATTGCACAGTCTGGGTCTGAGGTCGGTTGACCGTCCAGTCGACTGTCAAATTCCAATGGTCAGAAATTTGACCGTTGGTCGGTCGACTGAATAGTTTTGAATCATAACAGCTAGTTTTTCTTATCCCTATAAATATGGGGTTTTTTTGTGAGTTTTAAACAAGTTTTTCTAGAACTTATTTTCCCATCTTCAATTGAGTTTTCTCAGCAAGTTTTTAGAGCTTCATTGTCATATCAAAAGAGAGATTATCAAGAGTAATTCTCTTGAGTTTTCAAAAGCTTTTCTTTGAGTTTTTCACTTTCACATCTATCTTATTTTCTCACACAAGCTTGAGCTATCAATTGCTATATCCATCCTCTATAGGATCCTTTTTGTTAGAGTATTTGTTGGTGATCAAGAGAAGTGATCACCAACTATTCCACCTTTGTATTTGAAAAATACCTAGAGGGGGGGTGAATAGGTGTAAGTGCTAATCTAAGAAACTAAATGCAAACTAAGTGCGCTAAATGCGGAAGCTAATGCAAATTATGCACAAACTAATACAATACAACAAGTGTAGCCGAATTCCCCTTGCGAGGCTCTGGACTAACTCCCCTTGATTCCCCTTGAAATGGGTTGAGGTGCTATGTGAAGCTCTTGTTGGATGAGTATAAGTTAGGCACACACACAAAAGCAATCCAAACAATGTGCACTCACAATCAAGCCAAGCAATAAAGGATATAGCAATAAGAGATGCAAGGCACAACACAAGCAATATATGATATGAATGAATCAATGCTCAACAAAAGCAAGTATGATATGATGATGAGTATGATGCTATGCACAATTATAAGAGAGAGAGTTAGAGAGACAATGGATCAAAACGTAAACACCAAGATTTGTTTCGAGGTTCGAGCACCTTGCTCTACATCCCCGCCTACACCACCGTGTAGGATTTCCACTATCTCAACTCCCACCGAGGGAACCTCTACCGAAGAGGATTTCTTACAACTCTAGGAGTACCTAACTCCTCTCTCAATACAACCTCCACCGAGGCCAACAACAACCAACAACAACACCTCTACCAAAGAGGCTCACAACCAATCTCAATCACCTCACACTTGAGGGATACAAACCAATCACCCGATCACCTCTACCTAAGAGGGATACAACAAGAATAAGGGTGTACAACTTAGAGGTTACAAACAACAACCTCAAAACTCTCTCTTTCTTTCTTTTTCCACAAAACAAAGATCCTAATAGTTTAGGATAGTATGATATAGCTCAAGTGTGGAATCAAAGTGTTTTTGGAAACAAGCAACAAAGAAAAACTACTTGGGAAATCTCTTGTATAAGATAGAAAATGAAATACCAAATCAAAATCCCAAAACCTAGTTTTCTTTGATTTTCCAAAAACCCAAAACAAATAAAGAAGAGAAGTTTTTGCACTTAAAACTCTTTTGAAAACTCTTTTAAACACTTCAGAAAACTGGTAATTTTTCTCTTAAAAAAACTTGGCTAAAATCCCCAAAGAGATGGGGTTTATATAGCCCCTATACAAAACTAGCCGTTAGGCTGAGTTGGCAGTCTGACAGACTGCCGGTCGACCGGTCCGGTCGACCGCCAACGGTCAAAAATGTGACCGTTGGGCAATAGCGGTCGACCGGCTCGGTCGACCGAAACATCCTGAGAGCAGAACTCTCATCTCGGTCGACCGGCCCGGTCGACCGTCCCAGAGACTCCAAAACGTGCACAGACTTGTGCACGTCGGTCGACCGTCCCGGTCGACCGGCCTATGGTGAGGTCGACCGGTCCGGTCGACCGACTTGGCCTGTCAGCCAGTCCTCAGTTCTGCACAGATACGGGATTTGAAAATAGGTCTTTTCACTCAATAAAAATCCCATAAATTCACAGTAAATCAAAAAAATAGTTTTAATCACAATAAAAACTGTTTTTCTAAAAATATGTTTTTCTAAAACTTGTTTTATCATTTTACTTTGATAACCAAACTTGTGATAAAAATTTCAAGACATATATCAATCATATCAATTCATTTTTGTGTCTTGCCAATTTTATCAAAAACAAAACTTGTATTTCATCAAACTAGAATTTTCCAAAACATGAATAGGATAGTCAAAATAAATTTGTTTAAAAAATTAAGCATGCATGTATAGAATGAAGCAACTATACATATATCAATTTAAACTTGTTTTGATAAACTATTCATGAAAACCAAAACTCAATCATAAAACGTGTGTGATTTGTGCACTTGAGCATATCAACTAAACTAAGCTTTACAAATATGAATCTAAAACACAAACTCTAAACTAGATACCTAAGTCTTCTTGACGATCTTCATCTTCAAGTAGACTTGCTCCAAAACTCCGTGATTCTCCAAGTGCAAAGGTATGATCTTTAAGCTTTGGCACCGGAATCATCATGAATAGCTTCTAATCATCTTGTTGAAGCTAATCACCAACCTAATATCCTGTTAATGATCTGAAACTTAGAAACACAAGAATATTAGTAAACATAACTACATGAGTGTTGATCATCATCAAAACTAGAGTGGAAGGCCATTGGGCCAACAATATTTGGAGAAGTTATAGAGGTTGCAGCCTCTATGAGCTTGCGGGTTCGTGTGTGTTATTCTTGTGGGAACAAGTGAGGACTTGCGGGTCCAAGAGTTCTTGAGGGAGCTCATTGTAGGTGTTGTGACACCGATTGATCTTACGGGATTGATTATAGTAGAAATCCTTCATAGTGGTGAAGGCGGGGACATAGAGCAAGTGGCTCAAACCTCGAAACAAATCTCTCTTGTTTGCGATTGCTTATCTCTCTCTCACTTGTGTTTATATATCTTGCATACTTTTATTGTTTACATTCTCACATGCTTGATATACTTGTGCTTTAATGATATACATGCTTGTGTTGTTTTAATATCTTGCATGCTCTTGTATTGATCATATCCTTACACGCTTGATATTTTCATTGTGCTTTTGTGCACACATGCATCAAACCAAGAGAGCTAAAGTAGCACCTCAACTCTTACTCTAGAGGAATCTTGAGGAGAAATTTAGAGCCTTTCACCAGGAATTCGGCTTCACTTTATGGGTAAACAAAGTGTGTTTATTTAGTTTACACAATTAGTTTTTAATTCCGCATTAGTTTTGCATTAGATTAGCTAGTCACCTATTCACCCCCTCTAGGTGACTTACACTTGCTACGCACGCGGCGAAGCTACGCTGCGGCGAGTTACTGGTAAAGTGTTGAGCTCTGAACTCACCTCCCGGTGGAGCTAATAAAAACCCAGAGGGTTAAGCTCGAAGGTTAGAGAATAGCCGGAGTCTGAACCCAAAGACTAGAGTAAAGCCCGAAGGCTAATGACCACGAAGGGTCAGTCAAATTCATAGTAATCTGAATTTATAAAATAGTACACACAAATACAAGTATCGCCTATACTGTTACAAGCATCCACCATATAAGTACAAACACTATTACAAGTATCCACCACATAAGTACAAATATACACACCTACATAATTACAGATAATTGTCCACACAAATATAACATACGCTACACAATTACAACTTTGTCCACAATATTACAACGATCACATAAACTAAATACTCGAATAACCTAAAATCTGGTACTCGCCTGGAATGGCTCGAGCACGATGAAAACTCCAGAGAACGTCGATGGCGTTAACGCAGAAAGAGAGGAGAGAGTGCGCGACTAGAAAGGAGAGAGGAAAAAGAGAGAGAGAATTAGAAAGAATGGGACAGAGAGAGGAGATAATGAGAGAGACAGGGAAAGTAGGGAGAAAGAGAGACAGAGAGAGAAATAAAGAAAAAGAGAGTGAGAGAGTAAGAAGAGGTAGAAAGAGAGAACAGTGAGAGAGAGAGAGAGAGGAGAAAGGAAGAGATGGCGGGGGAGGAAAGCTCGGGGGCTACGCGCGTGGCCTAAGGAGGCCCGGCCATGGAGATGGCTGGAGGAGGGTGCATCCTAAAGAGGAGGTGGTGGAGGTAATATCGGTGGTGATATGGGTGATGTGAAGTGGAGGGAGTGGTAGGGGTTATCGGTGGAGATGGGTGGCTTGGTGGTCGACAAGAGGAGGCTGAGGTGATGGCTGGTCGAGGGCTTGGACGGTGGTGACCGGACGACAAGGAGGGGAGGCCCGAGGGAATGTTTGGCAGAGAGGGGAGAGGAGGGAGAGTTGAGAGAGGGAGAAGGTGGAGGTGGCCGAATCTTAGCCGAAGGAGGCGCCGGGAGGTGCCGGAGTTGGGGTGGAGGACGACTAGGGCTTGAGGGAGAGAATGAGATTAGAGGGGGGGAGAGAATTTTAGAGAGGGATTTTAGAGTGAGAGAGGGAGGACGGTTGGGCGTGGGAAGAGGGAGAAAGAATAGGATAGAAGATGAGAGAAGAAAAAAGAAGAAGAGAAAAGAAACTAGGAGGAGAAGGGAGTGGAAGGTTGGAGGGGGAAAAAAAAAAGAAAAGAGAAAGAGAAAAGAAAAGGAAAAGCTAAAAGAAAAGGAAAAAAGAAAAGAAAAAGAGAAAACAGAAAATAAGATAATAAAGTAATAATAAAATAATAGGAATAAAATAATAAAAAATAAATAAAATAAATGAAACGAGCCAGGATCTGGGCTCGGGCTAGGCTCAGGGTCCACAAAATACGATTCAAATGCCAGTCAATACTAAAAAAAATGCAGAAATATAAATACGAGCGAAAAATTGAGACACATATCTGGATGCGTATCCTGAGAACTAGGTGTTATAGTGGATCAAACATGACGAATTTGGTCTTTAATCATCATCATCTTAGAGATTCCCTATCGTTTTAATGCCCTTTGAAATACTTTAGTTGCATTTAAGCATCAGAAAAAATTGAAGTATCTTCAATTTCTGTTGCACTTTCCATCTACAGAGCATTAACATGAAGGGGTTCAACTACTAATGTGTAACAGTGGCAATGACATCTGGTAACTTGATTCCAACTGAATTTTGAGTTTTTATCGCAAAATTTTAAAATTTGTATCTAATAACTTATTGAGTGCAATACAGATCATAAAGTAGATTTAATTTCTTAATGGATCAAAATATGATAATCTGATAAGTCTAATAAATATTTTTATAGTCATTTTTCTTACTTCAATCTAAATATTCTCATTCTTTGTAAATATATCTCATGTAAAATTATTTAGTTATGTTTCAATCTAAATATTCTCATTCTTTATTTTACTTACTTCAATCTAAATATTCTCATTCTTTGTAAATCATATCTCATGTAAATACATCTAATATTTTCATGAAAATAAAAGCAAAACAACACATCAGAAAAAAAATCTTTATGTATTCATTTGAATTTGTGGGAAAAACTTGAGTTCGAATCAAATAAATTACCAGATTTTTTGATCATAGCTTTATTAATGTGTTCGAGTTAATAAGTATATTGTGGGAACTCACAATGAATCTAACAGAATCCATTCAGGGTCTAACCCGTTGCCTAATTTAAGATTGAATGCAGAAAACAGAGAATTCTAATGGTTGAAAAATATCATGACACCATCGTCATCCCATTCTTCAACACAAAAAAGGAAATGATGGAAAAATCATGGCATCATCCTTCTGCATTGACATCATGGCATCATTCTACAATTTATCATTAAAAAAACTGTATGAACCCATCTTAATCTGCAATTTGCACTTTGAACCGAACGGCAACGGGGCCCACACCAAAAGTATCTCCTGCGCCCACCAACAGCAAACCGAACCCGGCGCCCCCCGGGCCCCCACCCTATATTTCCGCCGACTCCCGTTTCCACGTCACAATCCCTCCTCGCCACGTCATTCCCGCGACTCCAAAAGATTTTCCAAAATCGCAGACAGCCCCGTCCTCGCCTTTTCTCCTCGCCGCTCTTTTCACCCCCTATAAACGGGCCCCTCTCCCCCCCTCTCAACTGCGATTCTCATTTCAGATTTTCTCCGATAATTCGATTCTATTCAATCTCATTTCTTTAATTTCTTCCCCGTCTCTCAAATTCGCCTAACAAAACAAAAGATTGCGTCTTTACCCGTTCTCTGCATGTTAAGATCGTCGACGCGGCGACGACGAAGAGCAAAGTTCCGGCGGAAGTTGTTCGGTGAGAATTTGCGAGGGGATTAGTGGTTTAAGCTTAGAGCTAGGGTTTTTGAGAGATGGAGCAGAGGAACCTCCTAATGTCGGCCCTCGGCGTCGGGCTTGGGGTCGGGGTCGGGGTCGGCGTCGGGCGGTGGACCGCCCTGGGCGCCTCCGACTCGAGCGTGCTGACGACGGAGAGGCTGGAGACGGAGCTGATGAGGCAGGTTGTGGACGGGAGGAACAGTAATGTTACCTTCAACGAGTTCCCATATTTTCTCAGGTAAAAATCTCGTCTTTTTACGGTTCTTAATTATTGATTCTTGGATTCTTTTTTTATTTTTTGGTTATTTTTAATTTGGGGTTTGTCAGTGTGAGGCTGGAATTTTGTTGGATTCTGGGTTTTTTTTCTTTGCTACCACGTGGGAGGTTGCTGGTATATTCTGGAGTAGCCGATAGAGAACCTGGGATGTCCATTTCAGAGTGGTGGTTGGCAATAATAATTGGAGTTTTATTCAGAGCAATGCTCTGTTGTCCATCTTGGCATTTTCTTGGGAATCTTATCAGTATTTGCTGGAATTTTGTAGGTATCTGTTGTCTTTTGGTGTCTCTTCAATGAATCTGAACGTGATAGAAACTTGAGAATCTTCAAGATCTGGTTTAGTTATATAAATTTCAACAGTAAAAGTTTAATAATAACAGAAGTTAAAGATCTAGTTTTGTTATGTTAGATCTGCCAAAAACAATTATGCTCAAGTTATTTAAATGGAGAGGGATATGTGATTTGTGCTCTAAATAATTGAGTAGACATTAAAATTTGTTCTTGATATTTGGATTTTTCTGATCCCCTACTTTCTCTTGGCCAATTATATTCCAGTGCGCCTTGCTTCACTTTCTTTGGTTAAAATTGACAACTGGTTATCTGATAATAGTCCTATATGAACATGTTGAACTAATCAACCCCTGTACTAATAGATCTATATATATGGCACCTAAATAACATGTTGTGCGTACTGCGTACTGGTTGTAATAGTTCATCATTTGCATCCATTCATGGATTACTATGGAGGAGAATTGCTCCATCAAGGAAGCGATGATTACTAGTTATATATTAAGAAGATAATAGGTGACAGAAGTTTCCTATAAATATAACCTAAGTTTAGTACTACAGAGCACAATCCCAGACTTCCTTTAACTGAGTTTGTAGCTGATATGATACTTCTGGATCATGTTTATTGTATCCTGATTTTTCATTCCACATTCACTACGTTTCTGCGTGATTAAATCTACTTTCCATGGTTGTATTTAACTTTGTTTGGCTTTGCTAAATGTTGATCATTTTACCTAGTTACCTACTCATGCACTGTACCTCTACAGCCTTGTCTCCTGTAGTTTGGATGTCAGCTCTCAGTAACAGCCAGGCTATTGTATCTTGTTTCTCTGAACAACAAACAACATATTTGTTCACCTAGCATTCAATCTGTGACAAGTTTTGTTCAATATAACATTTATGAAGAAACTAACAAGTTGTGTTGGTATCAGACAGTCCGAAACTGAGAATGAGTGAAGTGTGGTCATATCTTGTGAAAAGAAATTGTGGTTTGAGCACATTCATAGTGGCTAAAAAAAAGAACAGGATGAAATATTAGACATCATTGATGAGATGGTAATTTTTGTTGATGTATTTGCTTTGATATATCGACTTCGGCAGTAATGGTTCGGTATACAGCACATTCTGTTCATAGCTGTTTGGCTGCAGCTTCTTATTCTTCTACTTTTTGTGTTTGCACATTTGTGTATGGTGTTTTCGTTGCTACATGTAAAATGTTTCATTTCTTGATTTCAATGTAGAAGGTTGCAAGTTTAAACTAATATGACATAATGATCACAATTTTGTTTGCCTCATGTTGTTGAAAATAGGGATATATTATAGTGTAGTTGCATCTGCAAGTGTAGGTTCAAAAGTTTGAAGTGGTTTATTCTAACTGCCATTTCTAATATCACAGTGAGAAAACTCGTGCAGTATTGATAAGTGCAGCCTATGTTCATTTGAAGCAAGCAGATTTCTCTAAGTATACTCGAAATCTATCTCCTGCAAGTCAGGCCATTCTGCTATCAGGCCCTGCGGGTAGTTACCTCAAACTTGTAAATTGTAACTTGCTAATTGCTGTTGAGGAATTGCCCGTGTGTGTATTTTATGCTTGATACTGATATATGGAGACCCATACTTGAAGAGTTATATCATCAGATGCTTGCCAAGGCTCTAGCCCATCACTTTGAGGCCAAATTGTTGTTGCTGGATGTAACAGACTTTTCTCTCAAGGTTAGTAGATGAAAATTGAAATAGTGCTTCCCCAAAACGCCCTCCCCTTTCATGGTGTTTTTAAATATAAATGATTTTAATATCAGTGTGTCTAATTGTTACAGATACAGAGCAAGTATGGCAGTGACAAAAAAATTTCTGTAAGATGTCTGATGATTATTATTTATATATTTCTTATTTTATCTTTGGAGCTTGTGTACCTTGCATTTTTAATATCTGGAGGGGCTTCAGAGGGGTTATATGAACTTTAGAAGTGATAAATACATTTCTGTGTGACATGACATGTGGTGTTAATTGTTGTGGATTGCATACCTGTTGTAGTTGATTTATACATTATTTCCTTGTAGTTTGTTATACAGAATTTGGTTTGTTCTAAATATTAATAAGACTTGCAAAGAGGCAGTTTCTCTATTATAGACTGGTTTCTCATTTAGGTTTACTTACTTTTACAGCCTTTCAAAAGGTCCATCTCCGAGGCAGCTCTTGAGAAAATTTCTGGTTTACTTGAATCCTTTTCCCTTCTTTCTCCAAGGGAGGAACCTAAAGGTATCAGTTGAATCAGTTGCATTGTAGAAACATATTTACTATACGTAGCTTTCTTAGAGTGTGATACTTGCATTTGTATTCTTTAATTGTTAGACTGGATGCTTTTTTCTTTAAGATTTATTTTTTTTAGTAATGGTAGATTGGACTTGGTTAGATGTATTTGCTTAGGGCTACAGCTCTCCTATCTGTTATTTTGAATCATTTTGTGAATAGATTATCAATTTGTCTTAAACATATGCTTCTGAAAAGACCCCTAGAAGGGCTCATCATTGTTTATGAAATACTAAGCTAAGTTTAAATGGCTTTTTGGGACTATATGGAGCCTTGTATATCATGGGAGCTTGATAAAATCCATGAGGTAGCAACACTTTCCTTTTAAGGTCATGAACAAGAGGGTGATTCTCCTTATCTATTAGTAAAGACTAAAGAGGCCATCAAAAAACAATAGCCACACCAGGGAGGGTGTGGATGCTGATTGTCCAGTAACAGTTACCTACATAATTGTTTTATCATAATGTGATAGTATGAGCCATGATATGAGTCTTCTAGCAGTCTACAACATTAGAATCCTTTGGGAGGGGATAGGGTGGTTGTGCTAGTTATCAATGTCACTATATATAGTTTGCTCCAATTGCCTCTGTCAGAATTTTAGAGGAAGTGACTTTTCGTATTATTATTGATGTGGGCAGTATCCCAAATATATAGGCATCACAATTACATGATAAAAAAACTCTAATTCTAATATAATTATTTCTCGTAATATGAGTATGACTCTTAATAGCATATAGAAACACGACTTTTAGTAGCATATAGGAACATGATTCTTAATATGAAAACTACAATATGACTCATAATAGATAATTATAATAATAAAAAACTTTAACACACTCTATCTCTCAAGCTGAAGCATAGAGTCAATCATGCCCAACTTGTTATAAAAATTAGTAAAACATATCCTAAATAAAGTTTTCACACTGCTATTCGATGCCACACAGTTCACGCTGGAGTATTGATCAAGATAATACTGATTTCATGCTAAAGAAGTATTGATGTCGAATGTTGAAGTTGTCAATCAAAGCGTGAAGATCACATGATCCTTGAACATAGTTAGGATTTTAGAGTTTTTAAAGCTCATTAAAAGTGGAGATTTTGGAGATTCTCAAACTCAGTAGAAGAAGTTTTGAGAGATCTTCAAACTCAACAAAGTAAATTCTAAGAAATACGCACAAATTTTGTCATAAACAAATAATCTTCTTCTTGAGTTTGGCAGCATAAATTAGCGTAGATGGCGCAATACGAGTAGTAGTGGTTACAGTTCACTTAGTAGAGATGTTAAGAAGCAGCAAAAATCTCGACAGTAGATGATAGAGACTGTGTAGTTACTGCACTTATTGTTGTGGAGATGATTGGAGTCAGAGGCGATGTTGAGGTAGTAGGAAGGAGCAGGGGGTACAGCGAGTACTGCAGAGGTGATCGGGAACCAACTACTTAGTCGGTAGAAGCAGCAGAGGACTTTAGATGATGTAGAAATTGATGTCAGCTGGGATTTGTGATGATCGTGGCAGGTAGGAGATGATGGAGAGAGACATTTCCGTTTGAGATTTTTTTAGATGAACACTATTTTTTTTAGGCGAAGGCAAAAAAAGCTGGGTTTATGGTTTTTGAAGAAGAAGAGGCTCGGGTTAGGATTTTTGCTATAATACCATGTCAGAATTTTAGTAGAATAGATCTTTGTATTATTATTGATGTGGACAATGCACCAAATATATAGGCATCACAATTACATGATAAGAAAATCTCTAATTTTAATACAATTACTTCTCATAATATGAGTGGGACTCCTAATAACATATACAAAGATGACTCTTAGTAGTAGCATATAGAAACACGACTCCTAATATGACAACTATAATATGACTCCTAATAGGTAATTATAATAGTCAAAGATTTTAACGTACTCTAGAATATAGATCATTTCCTACCGGAAATTGGTACGTCCATCCATGTCAGATACACAAAGCCTGTCCTTCCATATTGGCACTTACAAATGCTTAAACCTTTGTTCACCCCAAAAAATATGTATGAGATTAAGTATGTTATGCTTCATGTTGGAAAATTTAAATTGCATTATGAATCAATTTCTCCTTGAAATATCTCTTGGATCCAAATGACAATCAATATATAATAGTTATATTTGTTGAATGATATGTTTTTGTCAAAGACATCTTCCTCTTAAATTTATGTATTCATGCTTAAAGAGTGCCATGACTGTTGGAGAAGACAACTTTTTTTCTTTATTCAGGTCCTTATGTTTGTTTTCTCAGATACTGGAAAATCTTGTTAAGGGTTATATTTGTCATGCTTCATATTTCTCTTGTCAAATTATATTATTATTATTAATTCCATCCCTTCTTAACTCTTAAGAGTTCCACTTTTATAATATTATTGCAGCTTCATTGCGTAGGGAAAACAGCAGTGCAGATATAAGGTCAAGGTATTACTTACTGTGGACACCTTAATAATTGTTTTAGCTGTTTTGTCCTATTATATGCTTATTTGTGCTTATTGTGTATGTTCAGGGGGCTAGATGGCAGCAATAAAAAGGAAAATATTCGCAGGAATGCCTCTTGTTCAGATGATATGAACAGTGTCACATCACAATGTGGTTCTGGGAATCCAGGTTGCTACATTTTAGTTAAAATTCATATTGTGTGCTTTTGGCTATTTGTTGGATGAACTGTTTGAGACCCTTCAGATCAGTTCAGTCTTAGGCCCTTTCTTGTTCCATCATAGAAATCTTAATGATGTTTAAATATGAGTTTGTTGAAGTATAAAAGTCCAATTTTGCCATTTTGGGTATATTTAAGGTGAACTCATTTAAGTTATAAACTCTTTATTAGGTAGGGCAAAATGATCACAGATTATGAATGAATCTAACATTATTATTTTTAAGAAAGTTATGTTAAAAGTTTTAATATACTCTAATGATTCTACCTTCACAAATTTTGTCAAATTCTGCTCCTTACATGACCACCTTCTCCAAAGGGTCTGGCTCTGAAGCACAACTCCATGTTAAGAATGCTCCAAGGAAGATTTAAAAAAAAGAAAGACCAAAAAAAAAAAAGGAATTTAAGACACATCAGCATGGCATCAATCTTTCAAATAGCCAGTTGGCACGTTGGCAAACCTATCTTATTGGTTCTGAAACTTATTTCCAAACAGCCAAGGAGCAACCCCTAAAGTTCTCCGAGGAAGACGAGGGAAGATGGTCAGGTTTGCCAAGAGGGAACACAGTCATCTCCAGCCTATGTTGTAAGCCAAAGAGCCAAGTAAAAATCTATATCACTCAAACGCAAACACAAACACAATAGCATAGGCAAGACGTGAACAACACATCGACACACAACAAGTTCCAAATCATACACACAAAATAGATACATTTTGTCCAATACATGTGATTTAGAAAGTTGCCGACATGGCACGGCTCCTTGTTTGTAGTGTCTATGTTGTTGAATGTAGTATTAGTTAGTTAATTGGTAGAGTTATTCAGTTATAGAGTCCTAATCGCATTTGGAGTCCTAGAGTTGAAATATTATGAGTCATAATTTGAGTAAGATTTGCTCTTGTAGGGGTCTATGTAAGGGAGGATTGCTCATGACTTTATCTAATTGTAGTTTGTAATTCTTTTCAATATTAATAAAAATGTAGTCCTTCGTAGTTCAACATGTTCTCCCTGTGTGAAAACACATTCCCTAAGGCCTCAGGAGTAAGTGATTTACAAATATAGCAACTAATAATATACCTTGCCAAAATCAAGCACAAAAAGTTCTTCACAAGTCGCCACATGTTGCTTAATCTTTTCCTGCCTTGTATTGTATCTACTTATTGTATTATTTCAGTATATTTCCGACCACCAGCACCAAGCAACCTGCAGTTACGAGAATATGCCACCATTTTGATAATAAATTTTAGTATATCTTTGGTTGCTAGAGATCCCACAAGAACCTGAAGAAAATGTTTGTTATCTTTATTTAGTAAAGTGCTTGAAACTAGTAGAAGTTACAAATTGAGAGGGGAGATCTTTGACACGACTTTGCTAGCCAGAAAATAATTTTTTTTTCTTTTCTCAAATGATCTCCAAGTTTTGTCTAATAGGCAGATGAATTTGGTAGGAGACTAGATGCCTAAAACTACGAATGAAAGAGTTTGCCCCTGAGATAACCTTTTAACTGATTGCTTCATTAGTCATGATTTGAAATGTATCTTTGTTAGCATCTTAGTTATTTTATATTTCGAACCCTATAATGTTAATGGTTCCTAAATCCTAATGATTTTGTTGATTCTCAGCTCCTCTCAAACGCACAAGCAGCTGGGCATTTGATGAGAAACTTCTTCTACAGTCGGTTTACAAGGTATTTGTCTTTTCCATGTGCCGAATGTTTCTGGTTGTCTGCACTCACTTGGTCTCCTATCTCGATAATGAACTAAATTATAAGTTGTCTAGTTCCTAATATTAGTACCCATAAATTTTTAACTCTTTTTCTGGTGATGGTTTCAAGTAACTTTTTGGAGGCCCCTGATCTTTTGACATTACTGTCCAGGTTTTGACTTCAGTCTCCAAAACCAAGCCCATTGTCCTTTATGTAAGGGATGTTGAGAACCTCCTGTTTAGATCCCAAAGGATGTATTCCTTGTTTCAAAAGATGTTGGCGAAACTATCAGGACCTGTCATAATACTTGGTTCAAAGATTTTATCTTCGGATAGTGACGTCAAAGACGTGGATGGGAGGCTCACTACTTTGTTCCCCTACAACATTGAGTTCAAGCCTCCTGAAGATGAAACTCACTTAGGTTGTTGGAAATCTCAACTAGAAGAAGACATGAAAATGATTCAAATTCAGGATAATAGAAATCATATTGCAGAGGTACTTGTTGCAAATGATCTTGAGTGTGATGATTTGGGCTCAATCTGTGTTGTGAATACAATGATTCTTAGCAATTACATAGAGGAAATAGTGGTCTCAGCCGTTTCCTACCATTTGATGAATAACAAGGATCCTGAGTACAGAAATGGAAAGCTTGTTATCTCTTCGAAGAGGTCAGTTAATATGTGTTATCGTTTCAGTTAGTTACTGTTAACCCTTTGTTTATTTTACTTTATCTAACTATGACCTTCATAATACAGTTTGTCCCATGGATTGAGTTTATTTCAAGAAAGTGAGCTTAGCGGCAAGGATACACTAAAGCTGGAGGTGAATGCTGAAGCATTGAAGGTTTGTTTTAATTGGGTGTGTTCATGTGTTGAATTAAAACAATACAGCTATGTGGGAGAATGAAATATTTTAATTTGCTTTCAACTTTTGTTGTTCCATAGGACATTGGTAATGAAGAATCCAAAAGGTCTGATCAGAATTCTGAGACTCAAGCTCCTGAAAACAAAGGTGAATCAGAGAAAACATCGAAACCAGCAAAAGCATCTGTAAGTTTAACTCCTTATGGTTTCCTTCACATTCTTTGCTTGATTCAGTTTCAACATTGCCTCTCCATTCTTTCTTTCCCGTATGTTCTTTATTTTTTTTTACTTTCTGCTCATGGAATGGACTGGTCAGATTTGCTCCATAATTTTATTAATGCTAATAATTATGCATGCAGGAAGTTGTTCCAGACAATGAATTTGAAAAGCGGATTAGATCAGAGGTTATCCCAGCCAATGAAATTGGAGTGACATTTGATGATATAGGTGCTTTAGGCGATATAAAAGAATCTCTTCAGGAGTTGGTCATGCTTCCCCTTCGAAGACCAGACCTTTTTAAAGGAACCCTCCTAAAGCCTTGCAGGGGAATATTACTGTTTGGGCCACCTGGTACTGGGAAAACAATGCTGGCCAAGGCCATAGCAAATGAAGCTGGAGCAAGTTTCATCAATGTCTCGATGTCCACTATCACATCAAAATGGTTTGGTGAAGATGAGAAGAATGTCAGAGCTTTATTTTCACTGGCTGCAAAAGTGTCTCCTACTATTATTTTTGTGGATGAAGTTGACAGCATGCTTGGGCAGAGGAGTAGAGTGGGCGAGCATGAGGCAATGAGGAAGATCAAGAATGAGTTTATGACTCACTGGGATGGGCTCTTAACAAAGCCTGGTGCAAGCATCCTTGTTCTTGCTGCAACTAACAGACCATTTGACCTTGATGAAGCTATCATTAGGAGGTTCGAGCGCAGGTTTGTTCCTTCATCTAAACCCATTGAAGAACACAATTTAAGATATACTTCATTTGTGCCGCACAACTTTTCTGCTTTAATTTTTTTATCTTTTTAAACAGAATTATGGTTGGGTTGCCAACCTCGGAGAGCAGGGAATTAATCTTGAGAACATTGCTGTCAAAAGAGAAGGTTGAAGAAGGTATTGACTATAAAGAGCTCGCAACCATGACTGAAGGATACACCGGAAGTGATCTCAAGGTTTGTTTGTTTCTTTTTGCAATTCTAGCATTGATAAATGATTGATCGTTAACCTGGAACAAATTTCAATGCAGAACATATGTATGACGGCAGCATATCGTCCGGTTAGGGAGTTAATTCAGAAAGAAACACTTAAGGAAGTGGTAAGGAATTTGAGTCACATGTTGCCCTTTTAGCATCCAGTAGACTAGTGTCTATATTAGAAGTTTCCTTAATGTAAATCATTTTGTTGCAAACTCAGTAAGTTAAGAGAGAGGGAGAGAATTATAATACACAGAGAGACCTCATGAGTGTACACACCCAATAGATGCATGTTGGGTTTCCACATGATTAATGCATACCGTTTGGTTTAAAAGAATGATAAGGGAGAGGAGGGATGAATGAGAGATCAATGCACAAAAGGGATGAGCATGCACAGGATTAATCCATACTATTCCTTGTAAAAGAGTGAGTATCAAGGCAGGACCCCTTCAATATCCACATCATCCTCAGTTATGGAGGTTATTTTTTTTTTCTAATTAATACTTGTCTATGACGTAGGATGTTCTTCTCATAATATTTGTTGGAGACATGCCTTCACATGGGACCTCCAAGTCACATACCTTAATCCTCAAGGATCAAAAACTGGTATTTAAGAGTCCACACAACCGTTAAAATGCTTGGTGGGATGTCTTTATTCCTAATTATACCTTTTGACTTTTTGGAAGATTATTAAATGTACCATAAAGGAAAAAGCCCATGACGGCACTGTGAATATGAGGCAAAAATCATGGAACTGGAACTGCATATAAATCTAAAGCAAATTAATGATCCATACTTGTTGACTCTTTTACCAAATATTTACACTTCCATTCCTTGTTTTCTAATTTAAACATCCTTCAGTGACCACTTCTTTTCTTCTTTTCTTCAAAAGCCTATGAAGTTTAAAGTTTTGTTCCTTTTGACGTTTCCATGAGAGTCTCAAATTTGGTTGTCTTTCACAAAGCTGTATCCACTTGTTTCTCCTTTTCCAAAACAAATAGAAACAATAAGCTACATTTTGCTTAATGCTTAACTAGTTAACTCTTTTATTTATCAATTATTTAAAAATTTTAAGACATGTACATATGCTCTATAGGTGTCTCCTCTTCATTTCCTACTCATCTTTTTATTTCTAGTGCAGGCTGTTGTTTCATATTATTTATATCCAGTTGATTCTGTATTCTTAATAATGGGTTCCATCTGATCTACTTCTGGCTTTTGAACTGTGATTTTGTTTTATAATATCAGGAGAAGAAACAAAAAGCTGAAAAAGGAGAGGGTGCAACAGAAGTGACAGAAACTAAGGAGGGTGGAGAGGAAGAAATTACTCTAAGGCCGTTGAATATGGAAGACATGAAGCAGGCGAAGAATCAAGTAAGTGTTGTGTTTTTACTGATTACCAAGAATTTTCATTTGTTAAAGAAATTTGGCTTTATGAAGGTATGGTCAATTATAATACACTAAATGTTATTTGGTACCTGCTCAATAGTTGGGCTCTATATGCTTCTGTCACTAATATAGATAAAAGCATACAGTGCACAAGCCATAAGTATAATTAAGAGTTCTTTGAAGAGAAGATAGGGTTTCTACACAGAAATTGCTGTAACATAGCGTGGACATTGAATCCCAAACCTCTTACATGACACAAGAGGCATTACAACTGAGCTACATTGGCACTAACGATCGGGCTGTGCAATTGGCTAGTTTGCTTTTATGATGAATGGTGTCTCTGGTTTTAGTTGAGTACAGTGATAGGTTAGATGCTAGTAGATTATTTTTACTTCATGATGAATGGAAGGTCTGCAGTTGATTCAATTAGCAGAATAGACAATGCAAGGCAACCTAAAAATGAGTTTGCACCAGTTTGCTTATTTGGCTAAATGAATAACAAAGGCTACATAACTGATACAAGATAGCGTGTAATTTCTGTTAATGAACTGTGTAATTTTTATTGAGAATGATGGTTTAATTATTGACAGTCTAATAGATCACAATAATTTGTGAATTTCCAGGGAACATTAGTTTCCCTCGTTAATGCTGCCCTGATGTTAATAGTACAATTTTATTTATTTTCAGTTGAGAATTATCTGCACCCAGTTGGTGCCAGCCTGCTTGCGCATTCAAAATCCTCGTTCCCTTTTCGTCCACCTTCACCACTGTGCCATTTATTAAGGAAACAGTTGGATAGTGTTTATGTGAGATTTTATCAAGCGAAAAAGTTGAGTGTCCCTCAATTGTTTCAAAGCTTTTATAATAAGTTCAATATTTATTTGATTTGGTGTTTTTAATTGATAGCTTTTATTGCCATATGAGATAGAGTAGTGAGTTGGTGGGGGTTTATTTGAAACCTCTCCAACTACTGTCGATAATAGTATATTATTAGATTTTGGGCCTAGCACCACATGCATGTCCCTGCTCAGCCCACAGTGGCATGAATGTTTCGTGCCAGAGGGTTTGTTTGCCCAACCAAGAACCAGCTTGCTGGGATTTTCTCTTACCGCTGGGAAGTAGATCGTCTCAGTTGGCTACATAACGGCGGTGCCTACTTTTCTAGATCAACAGGTCATGCGTTTGGATACCATATGCCAGAATTTATCAACCCCTTATTTTTCATCACATTATTTGTTGCTGTTCTATAATTTGAGGGGGAAAATTGTTTTCCCATTCCTGTCTGATTTTCGTTTAATTTACACGACAGTTTGTTTTTCCATTCTTTTACTTTCAAAAGAAACTCGATGTAGCGGATGAACCAAGCTCCTGTTCATATTATAGTTTATTACAGTGAATGTAGCTTTCCATTTGCCCTCATTGGGGTCATCTGATCCAGTTTCTCTGACAAGCTTTCCATTAGCCCTCATTGGGGTCATCTGATCCAGTTTCTTTGACAAGCTACATTGTCAGTGAGTTTTATGTTTTTGGCCATACTTTTCAACAATATGTGCTTCAGGGTTCAGGGGGGGCATTGATGTGGTAACTGTGAAAGACTTTGCTCTAGTGCCTTGCATCTGTTCTCTTGCTTCATCCAAGGGTAATTGAGCCCCCAATGACACCATCTCTTATGGTTGTTATGTCTGATTGAGATTAAATGGCCAAAATGCATTATGTCTGATTGAGATTAGTGGCTAGAATGCATATCAGCTACATGTCCACTGATTCATTTCATCTGCACCACTATGCTCCTGTTCTCCATGTCTTCTGCCCTTATCCTCTTCAGTCCAGCATAGCTTGTAGTGTTCTCTCTTTCTTGTTAATTCATCTCTACTTCAGTTTTTGTTAAAAATTCAAAAGAACTTCTGTGACATAAATTGTGTGATGCAGGTTGCTGCCAGTTTTGCTTCTGAGGGTGCTGTCATGAGTGAACTCAGGCAGTGGAATGAATTATATGGAGAAGGCGGCTCAAGAAAGAAGCAGCAGTTATCTTACTTCCTGTAAGTCATGCGTAGATGTGCGCTCAGGCACAAGCCAATTCAAGATCATTCCCCTCCGTGACATCCTCAAGAAAGTGCGTGAGATTGTTGGTTCCTATCGTATTGGTCTGCGGAGGTCGGGCACATTATTATGGGAAAAGAAAGGAAACAGATATAGGTAAATTTAAGTCTAAAAATAGACTGTTATAATATTCTTTCGACATCATATATGTATATGATAGATGTGCTGCGTATTGCGCTTGCTCTGATGCACTCGTTTATTTACATGTTATGTGTTTGATAATTTGAAGAACAATTTGGACTGCTCGTTTCCCCTTAATATAAATTTTATGGTGGTGCAATTGTTCTTATTTGTGTCAAGACTCTCCATGACAACTTGCTTGTGAAAAGTTTCAGGGGGAAAATATGATTGCTAGTAGTGATTAATTTAAAACATTATCCGAGACTTTCAATCAAACCTAATACTCTATCTGATACAGATGGGCAACCCTTACTGGATAAATTTGATAAGAAGTGGGCTTGGAACGGAGCTTGTCTGTCTAGGAGAGGAAGCTTAATTCTCCTCAAATTTGCACTTAGCAGTTCCATTATCTTATGTCCTTTTTTCACTTTCCACATTGATCGGATTGATCGGCTACGCACGCTCCTTCTTCTAGGTGGGGATCAGAGAGATCTCAGGTGGACAATGTCTAGTCAACTGGAACACTATTTGCTTACCAAGGAGTCTCGAGGGACTTGGTGTCATCAATCTTAAAGATTTTAATATTTTCTTATTTGCCAAATGGTTGTGGAAGCTTAGGGTTGGTAACGGGGCGTGTTTGCCGTGCCTAGCCAATCCTAGGCATGACCCACGTAAAAGCGCTTAGGTTTAGGCATGACTCAAAGCACTCTATGATTTAGATCTATAAGCTCATGTACCAATCTACTGGATGCTGGGCCGGACCGCGTGTCATACTGGGTCGGTCCTTTCGTGTCTTCTTTCGTGCTTTAATCGTGCCTGTCCATTTGTGCTGGAACTTACTTTTTTATGTTTATTTTGCACTTACTCGTGCCTATTTTATACATTTTGAGCCTAGTAGTTTATAAAATAATTAATTTTATAACTTATTATACAAATTCATACATGAAAACTAATGAGCTCAAATCTAGCTACGTGAAGATATTAGCAAGTAATTGCATAAAAAATCACAAAGTAAACTAACTTCTAATGTCATTAATGTAATTCATTCTCAACCCTATCTAACAAATAGTTATAAAGCCAGGGTTACTTGTTGGTAAAGAAAAAAAGTAGTGCATCTCTCCATTATGCTTAACTTCCAACAGAATGAGTAAATCTGAGGATTGGGGTTTTTTTTTTTTGTTGGTTGGGGGGGGGGGGGGGGGGGGGGGGTGGGGGTTGGGGGTTGTCAACCGATAGATGAGATTGCTTCAACAGTGGAGCTAAAATTAATTATGAGAATTAGTATCAAAGATCGGATATCATCAATGGTTGAGATTGTTTTGGTATAAATTAAATTGATAATAGGTTATAATTAAGAGCTAAAAGTAGTATTGTTAATTGGGTCATCCCACATGACAGTCAAGTGGAGCTCCATTCGTCCCTTCACTTAGTTGTGCCTTTCACTGGGTCGTGTCATACTAGGTCAAGGCAAGTCGGACACGACCTGAAACTATATGGGCTATAAAATTTAAGGCCAAGGAACAACCCAGAGTACATTGTTCCAGCCCATGTAACAAGATTTTTCGTGTCGGCTCATCATGTCTTAGCCCGGCCTGCACCCATTACCAACCCTATCGAAGCTTCTCTCCAACCACACCACTCCTTGGACTGCTGTAGTTAAAGGACAATTACTATAGCAGAAGGAGGCCATTAGATTTATGCTCTTCTATTCCGGATCACATCTCTTTTTTCTGTCGTAGTGTGCTGCATGCCTCAGATCATTTCTGTCTTGGACTTCGTATTAATGTGGTAATGGTGCTAATACCAGTTTCTGACATGACTGGTGTATTGGTGAGCAGACGTTAGCTTTGGCGTTCCCTTCCCTCTATGAGATTGCTAGTCATCGACATACCTTAAGTCTCCTCTCATTTTCAGAAGGGACAAGGTTGGCGTCTCACTTTTAAATGCTTATTATCAACCTAATGCTAGATTGCACTTGGCCAGCTTTTGAACTTATTTATCCTACCAATTTGTCACTAGATGATGATCATCCTTCTTGGATTTTGGAGTCCTCTAGTTGCTTTTCATTCCACTCCCTGTATAAAAACTTCAGGCTTGCTGGTCCCAAAGATGAGATAACTATCAGTATCTAAAAAACTAGAGGCCCTCTAAAAGTTCAAATCATGATGTGGCTCGCTTTTCTCGATCAGTTACCTACCAATGCCTAACTTCACAGACATAATATATGTCTTCAATTTCAATCCTATGTTGTGCACACCCGGAGACCATGGAGCACATTCTTCATCACTGCCCATTTTCAGCAACACCAATGTTGCACTTAGCCACTGACAATAAGGGATTCGTGGGGCACCTGGATACACTCTAATATTGATAGACAACATAGACGATAATGAGCCATCACGGTTCTGACCCTCTTCTCGTGCTTATGGACTAGCACTACTTTCGTATTTTTGAGCAATAAGTCATGGTGGTTGATTCTTTTCAAAAAAAAAAGTGGAACAGTACAACTCTTGGAACTCCCATCTTCCCATAGCGGCATTGAGGATCACTTAGCTTTGTTTGAATTATTATCTTTTGTTTTTACTATTGCTTTGTTTTTTCTTTCCTTTTTTTTTATTACTGTCCTGGTAAATGTATCCTCTATTTTTATATATTAAAATATCAGATGTGCGGGTCCTGGTCCTGGGATACCCACCCGTTTTCGGTCCCAGAACGGTTCAGACAGAACCATTCTGACAAGTTCTGTCGAACCGTTGTAACCACTCATGAATGGTTCTTTCGAAACATTTGGACCGAAGGGTTGTGTCCAAACCACTATCCAAATTCTCCTATAAATAGAAGAGAATTCAATCCAAAAAAATACACTGAGAATTCAATTCATTTTCCTTCTTCTTCTCTCTGAATACAAAGTCTGTTCGGACAAAAATTCTCTTCAGACAAAAAATCTCTTCAGAATTTTTGTAGTCCTTTGGTCTGTTTCAACTTCGATCAAGTGAAAGGTATGGGTTAACTTTGGTACGACTATATGTGGCTTTGCAAAGTGCTACGAGGAACACATGCAGGAGTGTTATGTCTTAGGAGTCCAACATCCATTACCTCGTATCTACCGTAGCAGGGGACGTAACTATCTTAAGAAGGTTCGCTTTACATGTACCTCAATTCAAAATTTTGGTTCTTATTCTGTTACTCAGTCTGTTTATGCTAACGTTCAATTTTGCCCGATTGTTGATAAATATTTATCTTGTATAAATATTGATTGTGAAATTATTAAATTCTTATTCTCTGTTATTTGAACTAACATTCTTCTTATAGGGATTATGCTGAATAAGGTATTCATGTTGAAATATTTATTTTAATAAATATTATTACTAGATAAATTATGTTGAATTATTAATCTTACTGATTTATTACTAATATGAGAATGACTAAATACCAGTCTGATTGGTATCTAAGAAGGGATTTGAATGGTAGTTCTGTAATTAAGGAAAGTTCAATTGAACAAAAAACGTCCCAGCTGATTTTCACCGACCTAGCCGATTGGGCCGGTTGATTTTAATATTGAATTAGATTGTCAAGACTAACAATCTTAAGCAATTAAATATTTAAGTTGCTAACTGCTACTCTACTTAAATTGCAAAACGTTTCTGATACTAATCAAGAGAGTATCAGTGGGGCACTAAGAGTATCGAACCAGACTCTGATGTCTGGTTTTCTTCTTATTTCGAAGATGGAGGATGCCAGTATTAAGAAGTTTGTCGTATAATATTTTCTTGAATACTAAATGGTGTATAGTAAGACTGTGATCAGTCGAAGCAATAAGTATGTCTATAACATATAAAGCCAAGGTTGAGAATCAAATCAACAAAAACATAAAGTTCTAAAATTTGATCGAGGCGGAGAACATGAATCAAACAGTTTAGTGAGTTGTTTGCTAACTTTGGTATAAACCACTAAAATCATAGCACCACACACTCTTCAACAGAATGAGATTGTTGAAAGAAAGAACAGAAATTTAAAAGAGATGATCAATTTCATGTTTGTAAGTTATGGATCATCGCAGAACTTGTAGGAGGGAAGTCCTATTAATCGTAAATCAGGGTACCCCACAAGAAACTTGATCTTATTCTATTTGAGTTATGGCACAGAAGGCCTCATTCCTACCATTATCTCAAAATGTGAGGGTGCCTTGCAAAGGTACCAGTGCAACTACCTAAGAAGACTAAGTTGGGATCTAAAATACTAGACTGCATTTTCATGCCTTGAATAGCATCGCCTACAGTTTTCTGATATACAAATTAGAAATACTGGACATTAAAGTAAAACATGATTATTGAATTCAGAGATGTTGTGTTCTTTGAAGATATCTTTCTATACAAATGGAAAGAAACAAGACTTCCAAGAAAAGTGAAACAGTGTTCAGGGATGAAGGACCTAGCGGACCAATAATTAATGCAGAAGTTGAACCAAAAAGTAAGAGATCGAGAATCTTTAAATCCTTTGGTCTAAACTTTGTAGCATATGCGATTAAAAGCGAGCCTTAAACATTTAAGGAGGCTACGCCTACCCCAGAAGTACAAATGTGGAAAGAAACTGAAACATGCTTCTAAACAATAGCATGAGAAGTTGGGTAGTGTCATGATCAAGCATGGATTCACTATCAACGAATGTGACAAGTGTGTTTACACTAAAAATAGTTGAAAATACATATATCATTGTATGTCTATATGTAGACTGCATGTTGATAATCGGGAGTAATATTGAGGTTATTAAGTCCACTAAAAGGATGGTATCCAACAACTTTGATATGAAGAATCTGAGTGTTGCTGATATAATTTTAAAAATTAAAATTACTAGAACACCCGATGGTATTAGTTTATCACAGTCACGTTGTGTGGACAAGATCATAGAAAGATTTAAAGAATATGGGATCAAAGGGAATACAAATCTTTTTCTCCTACACATTCACCTTCATAAGAATATAGGAACTGAAAAGTGACAGTTGCAGTATTCTCAAATCATCGAAAGTCTAATTTATTTAATGAATTAGACTAGACCCGATATAGCTTACGTCGTAAGCAAATTGAGCAGATATACTAGTAATCCTAGTGATGATTATTGGACTACCCAATTATAAGTAGTGGGCTACTTGAAGAATACCAAAGAGTATGCCTTGAGATATGAGAAGTATCCACCTGTACTTGAAGAGTACAGTGATACAAACTAGATTACAAATTTTGAGAAATCGAAATCAAATAGGGGATACATCTTTACTCTCGGATGAGCGACCGTATCTTGGAAATCCTCTAAACAAACTTGCATAGCCCGTTTCATAATGAAATCAGAATTTACAACCTTGGATAAAGATGGAGAAGAACCAGAATGGCTTCGATAATTTTTGAAGGATATACCATTTTGGCCTAAACCAGTGCCCGCCATATGTAATCACTGCGATAATCAAGCAGCGATATCTAGAGCATAAAACTTTGTATATAACACCAAGTCTAGACATATCTGTTACAGATATAACACCATTAGGAAGTTGCTCTCAAATGAAGTTATCTCTATTGACTTTTATCGCCAAAAGATAACATAATGGATTCATTCACTAAGAATTGAGTAGAGAGCGTATAAACTGCGCATCGAGGGGAATGAAGTTAAAAGCCTAACCATACTGAGTCAGCTTAATGAAAACCTCATTTAGCGATTGGAGATCCCATAGACTAAATTCAAGAGGAAAATTTGGTTATAATTGACTCTGTGAGCAAGCATAGGAGCTTGACTCTAACTCGTTCCTATGGTGCACCCAAGTGCTTTCTAAAAAAAGAGCTTGGGATAAGCTTAACGCTTTTAATAATGCATGTATCTTATTATCAAAATAAGTGGGGTAGAGTAGACTACTCTTAATGTGATGATCACCTATGTGAGTATAGAGCTGGGTCGGCTCTATGAAAGCTGTGACCTAAACATACTCTCTGAAATCAAGAATGTCCAGGGTCAAAATGGACACAACCAAGAATTAAAGTTGATTTTATAAAGTTACTGTGTGAGGTATGTTGATTTGGCTTACACAAATAGCTGACAGGTCAAGATCTAGTTCACTGATTGGCCAGTAAGTCCAATAAGACTTTTGCTATGAAAGGTTCAAGACCTAGTTCACCTATCCCAATGCAGTTTTTTTCCTAACGTGTCTTTTAGTATAGAATCAGTCGCATAGCGTGTATATTTCTTAAATCTCCATTCATTGTTGGAGATTGTTGGAAACTTGGAATTAACCAAGTAAGTTTTTTGGGAAAATTTGAGCTAAATTTAGGCGTGATACATGCTAGAATCGCACAGGTGATGGTTGGAATGTGTTCTCCTTCTATTGGGGATGAACGTGGTATATTCACATGTTCAATTCCATTTCTGAATGAATGAGATATTCAAGTCGAAAGATGACCTAATTTAATAATTAAAGGGAACCAAAAGGAGTAGAAACTCTTTAGTTCCATATTAGATATAGTGTGAAAAGTTTGGTGATTTAAATATGAAAAGTTGGAAACTAAGGGTGTGCCCTTAGTAGGGTACTTCGTGTGCGTTTGGGGGGAAACCATGCCCTTGCGCGCTGTCACCGCTGACCAGCCCGAGCGGTAGCCGATGCGGGTCCTGGGCTCCCCCTGGTTTCATTTTTGGGTGCGATTGTGCCCAACTCGACCCAAAGCAGCCCGGATCATGGGCAACGGGTACAGGTCGTGCCCGACCCGACCAAAAATGGCCCCACCCGATGCGGGTACTCCAAGCAGAACCATTACGACTAGAACGGTTCAGACAAAACCATTCTGACAAGTTCTGATGAACAGTTGCAACGAACCGTTGTAGCCACTCGTGAATGGTTCTTTTCGAATCATTTGGAACGAAGGGTTGTATCCAAACCACTATCCAAATTCTTCTATAAATAGAGGAGAGTTCAACCAAGAAAAATACACTCAAAATTCCTTCATTTCCTCTCTGAATGCAAGGTATATATAGACAAAAATTCTCTTCAAAATTTTTGGAGTCCTTTGGTCCATTTCAACTTCCAATCAAGTGGAAGGTACGAGTTAACTTTGATTCAACTGTATATGATTTTTCAAAGTGATGCGCAGAACACGTGAAGGAGTATTGTGTCTTGAGAAATCAGCATCCATTATCCCGTATGCACTATAGCGGGGGAACTGTTTGTCATTGAAAATCAATAAAGAGAAAACTTACAAAATTTAGAAGAGAAGATTACAAGTAATAAAAGAAAAATTACAAGTATCTCTTCTGAGATTCTGAAAAAGTGTGCCGGTGAAAGTCTGATCAGCGCGCGATCATTTTATTCCGTTGACGATGTGATCGATTGAGTCTTGAGGAATTCCTTCTCGCTTAGTTCTAGAGATTCCTTGAGGTATTAACATCCTGAATTTAGAGAAACAATTCTCTGAATTTCTTAGAAGCGAGGGAGAATTAACTCTTTCTCTGCACTAGCCTCTTGGTTGCTTGCTTGCTTTTGCCCAGCTAATCTGCCTATCAGTCTCTTCGCCCCGAGCTCATTCCAAGAATGGCTATTATAAGCTCCGAGAGGTGTAACCGTCTCTAAAATTCAGCAAAGATTGATAACAGTCATTTATCCTGGCACCAGAGGCTATTTTGAGCTTCGTGAGGCTATAAAGCCTCATACGAAGCTAAGTATAAGCCTTATGCAAGGTTAGACAGGTTCGCATGAGCTTAAACGGTCATTTGACCAGGCTGTTTTCACTTAATGTCGGACGAAGTGGGCGGGTTTAACCGCTCACTTAGAGTGGTATTAATCCTACTAACATAGCAGGGTTAGCCCACTAAAGACTAGGTCAAATATTAACCTAGCAAACCCTTCCATAAGGGGCCCGGAAAGCTTCAAGCTAAGTTGGAATTAACTTCGCATGAGGCTAGTGCAGCTTTCAAGCGAAGTTACAAGAAAGCTTCAAGCGAAGTTATAATTAGCTTCAGGTGAAGCTGTAATTAGCTTCAAGTGAAGCTGAAGATTAGCTCTTTGCAGAGCTATGAAAAGCTTTAAGCGAAGCTCACAAGAAAAATTTCAAGCGAAGCTAAAGATTAGCTCTTTTGCAGAGCTGTGAAGAGCTTCAAGCGAAGCTCTCAAAGTGAAGCTTCAAGCAAAGCTAATATTTTAGCCCTTCAACAAGACTGTAAAGCTTCAAGTGAAGCTATCCCTTTGGGCCATGCTTGGGCCTCTTAACAGGTGATACTTGGCTTACTGTCTACTTCATTGGATCAATAAGTTTCAAGGCATCGTTTGGTCTCTGAGAATGGGTTAGAACTTCATCGTCAGCTTGTCCGCATCTTATCTTTTGTAAATGTTAACAAGTTTAGATGTCGTTCGGACCAGTTGAAGTATTATCTGGGGAGTTTGTCTTTTTGGAGTGTCAACAAACCCCCCTTCAAAGTTTTATAAATCTGCAATGGGATGGTTCAGATTTCAAAATACTTCAAATTGCTTTGATTGTTGCAGAAAAGACCACGGATATGTGGATTTGAGCTTCACCTTTATGATTGATATAGCCTCACCTCCGGGAAGTATAGCCTCGCCTTTGGACTGACGCAGCTTAGCCTTTAGGCTGACATAGCTTCACCTCAGGGAGACTGAAATAGCCTCTCCTCTAGATTGATATAGCTTCGCTGTAACGCAGCTTCGCCTCATGGAGACTGAATTAGCCTCGCCTCTAGGCTGAGATAGCCTCGACTCTTGGGTTACTTTAGATAACTTCGCTTACAAAGTGAAGTTGACTTGCCAGTGTTGCTCAGCGCTAGCTTCACATGTGCTATGAGGAGGATTACTCCCTTTCTTGAGACTAAACGGCTTCACATGTATTACGAGCGAGATTACTCCCTTTCCCGAGGCTAAAAAGCTTCACATGTATTACGAGAAAGATTACTCTCTTTCTCGAGGCTAAGCACTCAAGTGATTTTAGCCTCGCCTGTGCTTCGAAATTTGAAGCGGCAGCTGCGAGGTTAGGTCATGGGGCCTATAAATAGGACTCTTGCAGCCTTTTTCTATAGAAATTACTTTCTTTTTTTCAGCGAGGCTGCAGCAGAGCGTCTCTTCCCTCTCTTCTGAGTTTGAAAACGCCAGGGCCTTCACCCTCTTCATCTCTCCAAAACCGAGATCTATGGCATCTTCACACCGTCTAGGCAAGGAGGCTGAGACCCCTAAGGCGACAGAAGCCTTCACTCCGGTCGTTACTCGACCTATAGCCAGTGAGTCTCGGCTGTTTCAGAGACCGCACCAATTAATTGGTGATTTTAAAGAGTTTATCTCCCTTAATTTTAGCTTTACCAGCTATTTCAGGGATTGAATTCCCTTGATCCTCGCATTTGGCGAATTTTTGGAGAAAGGTTTTAGCCTTTTCAAGCTTCTTGGCGAAACTAAGACTTGCCTGATTAGGCAAAGTTATCTTTTCAGGAGAGGTTATGCCTTGGCCCCTCTAAAGCCTGGCTGACCTTGTCATATAGGCGAGACTATACCTTAGCCTTTCTGAGACGAGGCTAGCCTTTCCGTATAGGCGAGGTTAGGCCTTGACCTTTTTAAGGCTGGATGGCCTTGCCATACAGGCGAGGCTATACCTTGGCCTTTCCGTATAGGCGAGGCTATGCCTTGACTTTTTTAAGGCATAAGTGCCTTTCAAGCTCCCAAGTGAAGATATCTTTTTAGGGCTTTTAGCATTTTGTCTCTGTGTAGTGCAAAGCTTAACCTTAGAGCGAAGTTAGTTTTGCTTGCGGAACGAAGCTAGATCTAGATCAGTTTTACTCGGGGAGCGAAGTTATGACTAGTACTTTCTTTTTTACTCAATGCTAACACATTTACTCTTCTTTGTTTTGCCGTGCAGGACATTTTTATCCGTTGAACAATCTCTTCGACTTGGTGACAAAGGTGAACGTGTGCATGCATCTCTATTTTCAAGTCCAGGTTTTACTTATCAATAGGAAGAACACACTGAAGCAGAAGGTACTAATTTCAGGAGGAGATCAACATACATTTTGTAGTATCATTTACATGACCATGTTCAGAGGCGATGACAGGATCATATTCAAACGACCCAATCTTGTATTTAGAATTACTACACCAGGCGTCGGCCGACAGTTGCTTATCCAGGATGGACCATTTAGTTGCAGACTTGTGCTATTGAGCTCAACTTTATGGGAAACTGCGTCAGTGCTTCCGCCAATATTTCGCCTTTGCTGGTCTCTACATAGGACATTTAAAGGTCACAGGAAAGGATACTTCACCATTAAGGTCTCGGATCTTCCCTTCACCAATCTTGTTCAAAAAAGTAACAGGATGAAGAACCCATGCTCATTGGATGACTTTCTAGTTGTAAAATCTTCCATTAAGCGAAGGATTACGGCTTCGTGAGGGGAGGCCTCTCGTGTCCAGTTGGTCTAGTTGACTCAGAATGACCCATTGCATTTCAGCTTCAAAAAAAGCCATTATTTTAAAGAGCGAAAGTAGATCTACTGTTTTAGGCACAGAGCAACGAGTCATCTACTTTTGAAGTAACGACTAAATTGTATGAGAAACAATCTTGATGTATCATCAATGTATCTTCCTTTTCGAATCAATAAAATATTTGTCTTTGACTTATTTGCTCTTCTCCATGTCTTCCTCTGTGTTCGCTTGTGCAAGTACCTATAGGTAATATAAGTTTTCTTTAGAAGAAAACTTAGTAAAAAGTTCTTTTGAAAGAACTAAAAAGTGTGAAAATTTACCAAGTTGAATTTTCGAAAAAATTACAAATGAAATTATTCAGAGATTAAGAACATGACAAAGTCAGTCAAATGTAAGAATCCATTAGGGATTAAAAGAAGATAGATTAGGAATCTGTTAGAAATCACTAAATCCCAAAAAGATTAAGCCTGAAAATCCGTCAGTTCAGAGGTATTTTGGACATAACTGATTAACAATCGTCAGACATGAGATTTTGTCATTTAGAGGTAATGAACTGGACATAATGATAAAGAAGGGTGAAAGTGGACAATCATCGATTCAGAAGTGTCGAACTGGAGATAACCGATTAGAGATTACCAAACGAGGAGTGTTACTATTCAGAGATGATTAACTGGACATAACAGTAAACGAAAAGGGGAGACTTGGCTATTGTCGGTTCAGAGGTGATAGACTGGACATAACCGATTAAAAAGCTGCCAAGCTCAGAATTTTGTCATTCAAAGGTGATGAACTAGACATGATGACAAAATAAAGGTGAACCCAGTTTTAGGGACCCGTCTATTCAGAGGTGATGAACTAGACATGATAGACTGAGACACGCTAAATTCTGAATCCGCTGCCAGAGGTAGTCATATTAACTTAGCAGTTAGCCCACTAAGGATTGCAAAGGTGAATTGGATCTGAGCACCCATCGGTTCAGAGGTAATTTGGATATGACCATCTAATATACAGCAGGCTCACAATTCATTGTTCAGAGATAGGCATATTAACTTGACAGTAAGAACTCCCAGCCCTGATGGGAGAAAAGAGAACAAGGTTATGAACTCGTCTGTTCAGAGGTATGGATATGACAACTTGAGTACCATAAAAGGGGAGAGATCTAGGCACCCGTCGATTCAGAGGTAATATGGACATAACCGATTGAAAATTATCAGACTCAGAACCCTGTCGTTCAGAGGTGGCGAACTGGACATAACAGCAAAGGACTACTGGACTGAAAAATGAGACTTGGCTATCTGCCGGTTTATAGGGAACATGGACATAACCGATTGAGAAACTACCAAGCTCAGAATTTTTATCGTTCAGAGGTGACAGGCTGGACATGATGATAAACGAGTTATTCCACTAGGGAACGTGATTTGATTTTGAATTCCGTAGGAACAATAGTGTTTCCCTGGGGAACCATTTTGAAAGAAATTGTCAGAGGTATAATATTAACGTGACAACCGAAGAGTGACAGAAAAAGGTAATAATAGACTTCGAGGGGAGTCTATTAAGAACTCACTGGGGAGTTAGAAAATGAATCCTATAAGAGATTATAGAGAGTTTAGAGTTCTAATATGTTAGAGGTAATCATTAACGTGACATAAAGAACTCTATGGGAATTCGATAGGGAGATGATTGTTCCCTAAGAAGTTGTTAGAGGTGATCATTAACAAAACAACCAAATTCCTTGTTGGAGAATTAAAAGAAAATTTTTTCCGAAGTGATCGTGACAACTTCTCCGCTTGGAGATTTGTAAAAGTAACTTATCAGAGGTGTGATGTTAACTTGACAAGTATTTGTTTACTATCAAAGGTGTTTGAACATAACAACAATTTGAGTGGACCTGTCATTCTATTGAAAAGAATGATAAGTGAATTTTTATAAACTAGGGACATTAGCAGGATCCGCCGGGCATATTCAAAGATTTTACTGTCAGAGATTTAATGTTAACGTGACATGCTTAATCTGTAGTTCATTTACTGCGAAAAATGATTACAGTTTGATGTGGTCCTACCATTCCATGGACGGAATTGGCAAGGGACTTTGGTGGAATTGACTATTCTTTGCAAAATATAAGAATATTGCTAGAGAATTCCGTCGGGGAATAGGAGACAATGTTCCCAAAATTTGTTTTGGGAATCAAATCGATCTTAGTGGGGAATAAGAGAATAATACTCCTAAAATGAAGAAAGTCAGAGGTGAAAACTTTAACATGACTTATTTAGTAGATCCACCATTCCATGGAAGAGAATTGGTAGAGGATTCTGGAGGAATCAAATGTGATCAGGTCCCTTAGGATTTTTAGCAAATCCTCAGCTATCAACGAATTCGGTAAGCTTTTACTAACTACCATTTGAGTTGGGCTATCCATGCTATTCCCCTCAGCATGATGAGTTGTCGAGGACTTTGTGTTGGGCTTAAAAGCTAACTTTTTCCTCTATCCTTAGCCATTACAGGCTTAGGATTGTTTTGTTACTTTATGTAATTCCGTGGTGATATCAGTTAACAACTAACATTCCTCATGGAATCCTTTCCTGACACCGTTTGGCGTTGTCTCCTGATATTTGATCAGTTTGACTCCGAAGGGATCCCTAATGATCAGAGGTATAATGTTAACTTGATCATGGATGATATTTCTTCAAGAATTTCTCATGATTGGCATCATAAGCATGTCACCATTGGGATTGGACAGGCGATATGCTCCATTTAAGTGGACTGTCTTTACTACAAACGATCTTTCCCATTTAGGTCAGAATTTGCCTTTGGACTAGTCTGTTATGATCATAGGTCATCTGACAGCTAAGACCAATTTCTCTTTTGGAAAATTCTCTCTTTGACCTTTTTGTTGAAGGCCTTTGAGATTCGGGCTTGGTAAATCTCAATACAATGTTGATCTTGTAACTGCTTCTCGTCTAGTGCTTCAAGCTCTTGGAGACGTAACTGATGGTTATCTTCATCAGTCATCTTAGTTGCCAAAGTAACATGAAGTGATGGTATTTGAATCTTCAAGGGTATAACTGCTTCACATCCGCATATCAGAGAAAAAGGTGTGTTGCCTGTTGGGGTTCGGACCGTAGTTCGATAGGCCTAAAGACAATCATTAAGATTCTCGTTCCAATCTCGTTTGCTTGAGGAGATGAACTTTTTGAGGAGTTGATGATCGTCTGCTAACCCGTTGGTGGCAGGGTTGTAAGCAGTTGAAGCCACATTCTGAAATCGATATTTATCACATAACTGATAGAATGATTGACTTTCTAATTGGGAACCATTGTCGTAGATGATCTGTCTGGGGATACCAAATCGGTGGATGACATAATGTTTGATGAAGTTGACCACATTGGTGCCTTTAACTTCAATGAGCGGGACAACCTCTACCTACTTTGAGAAGCAATCAGTTATTGTAAGGATAAATCGATGACCTCTAACTGACAGAGGACTAATTGGTCCTATTATATTAATTCCCCAAGCTTTGAATGGCCATGCTGCGACTATGGGATGGAGCAATTTTGGGGTTGGTGTATAAAATCCGCATAGATTTGACAAGCCTTACACCTTCTTGTGTATTTGACTGCATTAACGATCATAGTCGATCAATAATAGCCAAGTCGGTGTAATCGATCCTTGAGCTTCGGACCTGGTTAATGAGCTCCATATATACCATCATAAGACTTTGATTACTTCTTGTGCCTCTGAACTGGATAGACAACGAAGAAGTATATCGTTGTATGAGCGATGGTATAGCGTTTTACCACTGCATCATAGTAGAATCGAGTAGATCTTCGTCGAACAGACACCGCTTCCCTGGGGTCATCGAGTAATATGTCATGTAAGGTATAGTCGGTGATCGTGAATTGCCAGTCCCTTCGTTCAAAGTTTGTCGAGGTTGTATGAATTTTGCTAACCTCTAAACGGTACTTCAGACAGAAGAGATGACAGGTGGCTACCGTAAGATGGTAATTAGTATCAGCAGGTAAAGCCAGTGTAGCTGCTAGCACTGCTAGAGCATCTGCCTTTATATTCTGGAGGCCGGATACATGACTGATGTCAAGCCTTCAAATGTATCAGCCAACTGAATGACTGCATAGTGATAAGGAATGAGGTCTTCATGACGGACCTCATATTCACTCTTAACTTAGTTGATGATCAATATGGAATCGCCATAAGCTTCAAGCTATTGTACCCCCATTTATTGAGCGATTTAGAGGCCAATGAGCAAAGCATTGTACTCAGCTACATTATTGGAATAAGGTTCCGTCAGCAAGAATGCGCGAGCAAAGACGTGATTCTCGGGTGAGATAATTACTACCCCCACTCCGATGATAATCTTGTCTTTTGGTCCGGTTTTTGATGCACCATCAAAGAACAACTACCATACATCATCGCTTGAAGTCATGTTGGCTTTGATAACTTCATCTGGAATATCTTCATGTAACTTTGAAGCTTCCAGAATTGGATGAGCTGCAAGAAGTCTGCGAGGGCTTGATCCTTGTTGGCCTTCTGGGGTACGAAGGTTGTATCATATTGGGACCCAGTATGGCCCAATTAGCTAACCTGGAGTTCAGGGAACTTGGCTTTGTCATAAGGATCCGAAGAGGATTGACCCTTGAAATGACATAAATAGTCTGCTCGACCAGGTAATGTCGCATCTTTTAGATGGCGAAGACAAGAGCAAGACACTCCTTTTCGACTGGTTGTAACGACTTTCAGCCCCAATTAAGTTTCTGCTAAGGTAATAGACGACACCTTCATCATTATTCTTTACGAGTACAACGCCTAAAGAATGGTCCATGGCTCTTACATAAAGTAAGAATAGTTTCCCCGAAACAGGAGATACCAGGACTGGATGCTTAGTGAGGTATGCTTTGATATCCTTAAAAGCTTTTTGACAAGCATCGCCCCAAACAAAAGATACGCCCTTCTTCATTAGTTATGTAAATGGTTGACAGCGACCCGACTTGTTTACGATGAGCAGACGGATGTAAGCCGGCCTGCCTTGAAGACTTTTGAGTTCCTTGAAATTCTTTGGAGGCTGCATATCTTGAATGGCTTTAATCTTGTCAGGATCAAGATGAATTTGTTTGGATGTGACAATGAATCCCAGGAACTTACGACTTGAAACTTCTAAGAAAGACTTTGTCGGGTTCATTTTTAACTGGTGAGCCTGCATGAGATTGAACATCGTTCTCAAGTCATGGAGATGATTGTTCTTGTCACGACTTTTGATTGCAATATCGTCAACATAGCACTCCATTGTCTTTCGTAGGTGGTCACGGAAGATCGTACTCATTGCATGTTGGCAGGCGGCACCCACGTTCTTCAAGCTAAACGACATAACCGTATAGCAAAACACGTCAAATGGTGTGCGAAATGATGTATGTTTTTCATCATCTGGGTACATCTTGATTTGGTTGTACCCTGAAAAGCCATCCATGGAAGACATCCTTTCAGAACCACACGTGTTACCAATCATGGTATCCATGATGGGTAACGAAAATTCGTCTTTAGGACAGGCTATATTAAGATTGTGAAAGTCAATACAGACTCAGATCTTTTCGTTCTTTTTAAGGACGGGCACAATATTAGCAACTCAGTCTGGGTGCTATTCCTCTTTAATGAAGCCACATTCGATGAGTCTTTGGATCTCAGCTTCGATTGCCTCCATAATATCAGGTCAAAAATATCGTTGTTGTTGTTTGATCTGCTTAGCATCCAGTTTGATGTTGAAATAATGCATGGCTACCTGAGGATCAAGACCAGACATGTCTTTATAGCTCTAAGCAAAGACATCTATATACTCTTTTATCAAGGATATAAGTTCTTGCTTCTCCGTTGGCGATAAACTTTCGCTTATAGAGATAAGCTTCGGGTGTGTTTGATCACCCACATCAATTTGGATTACTTTATCTTCTGTAGGAGGTCCCATTGAAGATCAAGTTGTTGAGCCCATGGATCAGTGATGAGTGGCTCAATGTCCTCTTCTGGCTCCGCGTGACTCATGTTGGTGAAGAGTTCCTTGAAGGCAACCCCTACACTTATATCAAATTCCCAATCCGATGAGTGAAAAATGTGATAGTAGAGACTTTTCAGATTTGAATTGGATTGAATGGATGGAGTAGTTTATCCCAACCCCCTGTGAGTCTGTTCGTCGTAGTTGGCAGGCTTTCCTTTCGGTACAAAAGATTGTAGAGGGATGTGTCATCCCTTTCCAAAGTTCAGGCCTTCACCCCGATGTAGGTCGTATCCCATTTCTTTTATCATATGGTGCGCTTACTGTGCTGTTGGCCCAAAGGCCTTCACTCTAGTTTTGATGATGATTAACTCATGTAGTCATAGTTTACAAATAATCTTGTGATATTTAGTTTCAGATATTTAACCAAGATATTAGTAGGTGATTAGCTTCAATAAAGGTGTTTTTGAGCTTTCACATGGTGATTCAAGAGCCCGAGCATCAAAGTTCATATCTAGCACTCGTTGGAGTCAAGCTCGGTAGATCACATTTGGATCGAGTCGACTTGGAGGCGGCGCTCTACAAGAAAACTTCGGTACATTGTTTAGTTTATAGTTTAGATCCATTGTTAAAAATTAGATAGTGTGATATGCTCAAGTTCACAACACACACTTGTTTTAAGTTTCATGTTTATTGGTTTTCGGTTTTCGGTTTTCGGTTTTCGGTTTAACCGATCTTGATTTTCATGAATAGATATTAAATCAAAACAAGTTTACATGGTTTAATGTGTATTAGATTTGTTCTATATACATCTATACTTCAACTATTTAAACAAACTTAGTTTGATAGTCTATTTCATGAGTTTGGAGTTTTGGTATTTTAAACAAAACTTATTTTCGGATTTAATGTCAAAAACATTGATATATATCTTTATATGTATATTGGATTATTTCCATATACTATATGCCTCAAAGTTGTTTCAATATCATGTTTTTACATTTACATGTGTTTTGAAAAAATCGGATTTCCATTTCAAAAATCCAAGTTTTGGAAAATACGAATTTTGGTTTCGGCAAAATTTTAAGTTACAAAAATAGTTCAAAATGTTTGTAACATGGTTTGATTTTAATCAAACATGTTTGTATATCAAAGTATTATTCTGAAACTATTTTTGTAGATTTTTAGAAATTTTATGGGATTTATTTGATAATTAAAAACCCAAGTTTTAAAATCCTATAATCAGATCTGCCAGGCCTTGGCGGTCGACTGGGACGGTCGACCGGACCAGTGGTCGGTCGATCGGACCGGTCGACCGACGTGCACAAGGACGTGCACGCAGGCCAGCTCGTTTGGCCTGTCGATCGAGCGGCCGATCGACTGAAGTTAACCCACTCTCGGGTTGACCCGGTCGACTGGGCGGTCGACTGGCCAGAGAGCCGTTGCTTTCTGGTGCTGGGCGCGATCGACCGGGCGGTCGACCGGCAGGCTCAACGGTCAGAAATTTGACCGTTGGCCGGTCGACCGGCCGGCCGACGGAAGGTCATTTTTGACCTTTCTGCCAGCCAACAGGTAGAATTTTTATGGGACTATAAATACTCCATTTGAAGTAGTGTTTCAACAAGAATTTTTAGAGTAAAAATTTCCTACTTCTCTAGTATTTAAATAGCAAGTTTTCAAAAGAGTTTTGAGTTCAAAAGATCTATCTTCATTTATTTTAAAGTGTTGGAAAATTCAAAGAAAAAGAGAGTATTTGGGAATTGTTTTTTGATCTCTATTTCAATATTTATCTTGTGATTTTTCCAAGTGTTTTTCTTTGTTGTTTTCATTTCCAAACACTTTATTTTCTCACTTGAGCTTATCATATCTACCTATCTATTAGGATCTTTATTTAGTGAGAGAGAGATTAGTTTGTGGTCTTTTGATCACCAAGTTGTAAACCCTCCTACTTTGCGTTATCCCTCTTGTGTAGAGGTTGATTATTGGAGTGGTGGCTTTGTGCCCTATCCCTCTAGTGCGAGGTTGATTGGTTATTTGGCTTTGTGCCTATCCCTCAATTGTGAGGTTGATATTGTGGTGGCTTTGTGCCTAGCCTCTAAGTGTAGAGGTTGTGTTTGTAATTGAGAGAGGAGTTGTTTACTCCTGGTTATTGTATTGCCCCAAATCCTCAGTGGAGGTTCCCTGTGTGGGAGTCCTGTGTGAACAAGTTAGTGAAAATTCTTCTGTGTGAAGGCGGGGACATAGAGCTGTGTGCTCGAACCTCGAAACATATCCGTGTGTTTTCGATTGATCCACTTTCTCTAACTCTCTCTATTACTTTGAGCATTACATCATATTACCATATCATATATATGCTTGTGTTGTTTGTGTGTGCCTCACTTGTGTTTAACCACGAGAGCTTCATATAGCACCTCAACTCTTATTCAGAGGAATCAAGAGGAGTTAGTCCAGAGCCCTTCACCGGGAATTCGGCTACACTCGTTGGTTACATTAAGTGTGTTGCCATTTAAGTTTTAATTTCCACATTTTGTTCATTAGATTAGCTGTACACCTATTCACCCCCCTCTAGGTGTACTTACAATTGGTATCAGAGCCTACGCTCCTGATATTAGGTTTAACCACCTAGGAGTGTGATCTTAGTTTTGCTAATCTATCATTTGTATTTGCATTTGCACACATATTGTTTGCTCTCATGGATAGCCCTCCCATTTTTGATATCTCTAAACTTGATATATGGAAGGTTATGATGAGTTGTCATTTAAAAGCCCTAGGTTATAAAGTTTACCTTGCCATTACCAAGGAATCCTACCTTAGTGATAGCAAGCATATAGAGGCCAATGCACTAGCCCTAAAGGCACTTAGAGCATCCCTTGATAAAAAATATTTACATGTGTTTTCTCACTATGATTCCGCTTTTACAGTATGGAACATTTTGACATCTCCCGAGCTACCAACGCTTATCAATAGAAGAGAAGATCTAGTCGAAACGAGTCCGATGAACGTTACTTGATGGTCTAAGGGAATGACTCCCTTGAGGTACATTCGGACACTCAACTAGATATTAGTACTAGTTCTCATTGCAATGAGTGTATAGATGCACAAGCTTTAAATGATGAACTTACTAAAAATTGTGAAAATTTGATTTCTAAATACAAACTTTTGAAAAAGGATAGCTTTGGTTTAAAAGAAGAAAATAAAAATTTATCTTCTAGACTTGAGATTGCTTTGCAAGAGAGAGATGAAATTTTAAGTGAACTTGACTCACTTAAATCCCAACTTGAACTTGCCCTTAATGAAAACAAAATTTTGAAAACAAAAAATGATTGTGAAAATGTTTTAAAGAAAAATGAGGTTTTATCTTCAAAAGTTGATTTTGTTGTAAAAGAAAATGAATCTTTAAAATTGAAAATTGTTGCTATTTCAAAGGAATTGGATTTGGTTCTAAGAAGAATATTTCTTTGAAAAATGATTTAGATTCTCATGTTTGTCATGCTAGTGTAGCTTCTTCATCTATCTTACCTATTGCATCCACCTCTTCTTCTATAATTGAAAATGATATTTGTTTGTTAAAGAAGAGTGTTGATTGTTTGGGCTCCACTTTGAGCCATTGTGCTTTGAACCATACACGGTTGGAATCTATGTTTTGAAAGAAATAAGTTCCTCTTATGCATGTACACAAACCATGGCATATACATGCTTCCCACGTTCACTCCCATAACACGATGTATGCTCATGTGTACACTTGTACACATTGTGTACACATTGTGGACATAAGAGCCACCTTGCTAAATTTTGCTTTGATAAGATACATAATGTAAATTTAGCAAATAAATTTATTTGGGTTAGGAAAAGAGCTAACCCCCATGGACCCAAAAGAGTTTGGGTACCAAAATCCACCCCTATACTATTTGATGTAGGTGTGGGCTCTCGCATGACGTGAGAGCGATGGTACCTTGAGGTGGATGCGTTCTGAGCTTAAAGAGAACAATTTGGATGCATCACTTTCAAGGGAAGTTTGGTGGGAGACCACCTTGGTTTGGAGACATGGAGAGTTGCCCTTATGGTTTTGGTAACTATCTCTTACTTCTTATTTATATTTGCATGCTTTTAGATCATTCATTTATAGCATGTCATGTTTAATGTTCATTATGCCATATGCCATGTTTATTAGTCCTATGACATGCATGATTAGTATTTGAGACACCCATGTTTAATATGGACTTATACCTTTGTGTTCTCGCATTTGTTTTAACTAATGTGTATGTCCTAGATCTAATGCATGTTTATATACATAATGATCTTATAAGTTGTGTTTTGATTTCTATGCTTCATGTTTTGATTACTTGTTTGGATGTTAGTTTTCATTAAAACTTGAATATATACTTGTACAACTAGTGAGCCACAAATAGATATTATATATTTGTGCTTGAACGCTCATTTATACCCATTAGATGTACTAGTATAGCCTAGTTTTGATAATTATACATTTGACTTGTATTCCATATTTTGTATACTTGTTTTCATGCTTGTGTTTAAACTTCATGTATATATCTATTTTGTCTAAACTATTAGCTATACATATACATCCTTGAGTCACCTGCCTTCATGCATATACTTTTGTGGACTCGTTCATATTTGGATATGTATGTATACTTTAGTTTGTGCAAGACATACATAAGCCTTGAAGATTAAATTATTTTGATGAAAATTAGATTTTCTTGATTTTCATGTTTTTTTTTAAGGAATTTCTTTATGAACTGATTGCCTATTTTCATGATGATGTGTTTCACATAACTCTTATACACTCACTTTATTTAATGTTTTCTCATGATTTTGTTTTCATGAGTACAATATGTGCTATATAGATTTTGAGTGTTTGGTGATCATGTGTTTTACATGTTTTTCATGAAATATATTTTGTTTTATTCCTTACTTGAAGGATTTCGTACTAGTTTTCAAATTTTTTCATATAACTAGTCCGTATTCTTCATATGGTAGAGTTTTCAAACATACTATATTTTTAAACTTATTTTTGAAAACCCCTACCCATTTTAAGGGCGGTTGGTTGGGCGACCATGCCTTGTATACTTATTATTGAAAATCTTTTTAAACATGTGCATGAAATGGGTGGTAGAAAATATGAGTCATACACTTGATCTTATTATGTTTTCAATGGTGTCATTGGATCTTTTCAATTGGTATCACTATTGACATTCTTTTTATATACTCATATATGTTTTTATATATGTATGCTTACACTTCAAATAATATCAACTTCGATTGGTATTTAATTTTTCATACATATATATATATATGCTTTTTTGTGCTTACTATATCTTTATATCTTTGAGCACAAATTTTTGGTTATGCTAAGCTTGATTTCTTAAATGACTATTATATTTCAATTGATTATGTTTAAATTGGTATCTTATACAAGCTTATGCATCATTTTGTTTAGAATTTCATAAAGGGGGAGAAAATTATATTTCATCTTTTAATTGGTTTTGTTTACCTTGATATTTACTCCCACACTTTATGTTGAAAAATGATTGAAAAATGGTATTGATTTTTTTTGGCATCATATGCTCCTAATGAAAAATTACTTTCAATTGGTACTAATTTTTATAATTGATATCAAGATTACCTATATGTTTACATCATTCAATTGATATCAAAATTTTTGGTTGATTTCTTCAACATGTTTTATTTACTTTCAATTGATATAATATAGACATGTTTATTTAAATTTATATTAAAAATATTTGTTTTATGTACTTTCAATTAGTATGTTTTATTTATTTCAATTGATATCATGATGCACTAAATTGATATATTTTTTCAATTGGTATCAAAATGTTTTGATTTGATTTCACCCCTTATTGATATTTTTTGTTTTGTTTAAGACAAAAAGGGGGAGAACTTTGTTTTATTGGTTTTCTTTGACCCCTTTGTTGATGATTGACAAAAAGGGGGAGAAGTATTTGAGTTTATATGTATGTTTATTGTTTATTTGTAAGTTTATATCAAAGTTTGTTGTTTTGATTTATTGGTATCAAGAACTTTTGTTAAATTTTTTTATTGTTGGTATCAAGAGTTTTATTGATTATCTTTCAATTGGTATCAAGAGTTTTTATTGATTGGTATCAGAGTTTTTATTGATAAAGTTTTCAAATTGAAATTTTTATTGGTATCAAGAACAATTATTTAAAGAATTATTTAAAGAACATGTTTATGTTAAGTTTATATTTCAATTGGTATTTAAGAACATGTTTATTTTAAACAAAAGGAAAAGTAATTTATTTTAAAATTTTGGTATCAAGAGCATGTTTATTTCATTATACATGTTTATGCATATTCATGTTTAAATATTTATTGCATATCTTATAGTTTATTGCTATGCATGAGTTAAGAGGGAGCTTCTTTAAAGCTTAACTTTAATCCATGCATATATAACTCCATGAGTTTTGTCATCATCAAAAGGGGGAGATTGTTGGCCTAGAGGCCTTCGACTCTAGTTTTGATGATGATTAACTCTTGTAGTCATAGTTTACTAATAATCTTGTGATGTTTAGTTTCAGATATTTAACCAAGATATTAGTAAGTGATTAGCTTGAACAAAGGTGTTTTGGAGCTTTCACATGGTGATTCAAGAGCCCGAGCGTCAAAGTTCATATCTAGCACTCGTTGGAGTCAAACTCGGTGGATCACGTTTGGATCGAGTCGACTTGGAGACGGCGCTCTACACGAAGACTTCGGTACATATTTAGTTTATAGTTTAGATCCATTGTTAAAGATTAGATAGTGTGATATGCTCAAGTTCACAATACACACTTATTTTAAGTTTCATGTTTATTGGTTTCGATTTTGGTTTAACCGATCTTAGTTTCATGAATAGATATTAAATCAAAACAAGTTTACATGGTTTAATGTATAATAAATTTGTTCTATATACATCCATGCTTCAACTATTTAAACAAACTTAGTTTGATAGTCTATTTCATGAGTTTGGAGTTTTGGTATTTTAAACAAAACTTATTTTCGGGTTTAATATCAAAAACATTGATATATATCTTTATATGTATATTGGATTATATCCATATACTATATGCCTCAAAGTTGTTTCAATATCATGTTTTTGCATTTACATGTGTTTTAGAAAAATCAGATTTCTATTTCAAAAATTCAAGTTTTGGAAAAACACGGATTTTGCTTTTCGGCAAAATTTCTAAGTTACAAAAATAGTTCAAAATATTTGTAACATGGTTTGATTTTACTGAAACATGTTTGTATATCAAAGTATTATACTGAAACTATTTTTGTATATTTTTAGAAATTTTATGGGATTATTTTATAATTAAAAACCCAAGTTTTAAATCCTATAACCAGATCTGCCAGGCCCTGGCGGTCGACCGGGACGGTCGACCGGACCAGTGGTCGGTCGATCGGACCGGTCGACTGACGTGCACGGAGGCCAGCTCGTTTGGCCGGTCGACCGAGTGGGTCGACCGACTGAAGTCAACCCACTCTCGGGTTGGCCCGGTCGATCGGGCAAAGAGCAGTTGCTCTCTAGTTCGGGCGCGGTCGACCGGCAGGCTCAACGGTGAGAAATTTGACCGTTGGCCGGTTGACCGGAAGGTCATTTTTGACCTTTCTGCGAGCCAACAGGCAGAATTTTTATGGGACTATAAATACCCCATTTGAAGTAGTGTTTCAACAAGAATTTTTAGAGCAAAAATTTCCTACTTCTCTAGTGTTTAAACAACAAGTTTTCAAAAGAGTTTTGGGTTCAAAAGATCTATCTTCATTTATTTTAAAGTGTTGGAAAATTCAAAGAAAAAGAGAGTATTTAGGAATTGTTTTTTTGATCTCTATTTCAATATCTATCTTATGATTTTCCCAAGTATTTTTCTTTATTGTTTTCATTTTCAAACACTTTATTTTCTCACTTGAGCTTATCATATCTACCTATCTATTAGAATCTTTGTTTAGTGAGAAAAAGATTGGTTTGTGGTCTTTTGATCACCAAGTTGTAAACCCTCCTACTTTGTGTTATCCCTCTTGTGTAGAGGTTGATTATTGGAGTGATGGTTTTGTGCCCTATCCCTCTAGTGAGAGGTTGATTGGTTGTTTGGCTTTGTGCCTAATCACAAGAGCTTCATATAGCACCTCAACTCTTATTCAGAGGAGTCAAGAGGAGTTAGTCCAGAGCTCTTTATCGGGAATTCGGCTACACTCGTTGGTTACATTAAGTGTGTTGCCATTTAAGTTTTATTTTCCGCATTTTGTTCATTAGATTAGCCGTACACCTATTCACCCCCCCTCTAGGTGTACTTACATATACATAGTGAAAGAATTATGGGGGCTCCAAGTCTTCATCCAAATCGTTGGGTGTAGTAATCCAATGTCGGAGTTTGCCAAATATGATTGGCAATTAGTCCCCCTTAGAAGATGGAACTACAAATACAGACCCATTATTCTCTTCTATATGCATGCATGTCGTTGACATAGACAGGGGCATGTGTAGAGGACTCATGTCAGCAGGACTATTTACATCATCATAGCACAATGAATAATCAAAATTGATATTTCATTAAGGACCAATTCATCATCATTGTTGGTGAAATTATTACAATCAGGATCATTTAGATATGCTACAATTGGTTCCTCATCAAAAGAAATCTCGAGATCTTCTCCTGATTCTGAGTCCATTTCATTGTCGTTGTCGTTAAGCAACAATTTTTCACCACTTTACCGTTCTCTTTATAAAGTAGAGAATTAGTGAAGTAGATCCCCACTCCTTTAAACGGCTGCATTTGTCAAACACTATCCTAACCATGTCCTTATCATTTACATATTAAAAGCATTGATGGAGCGTGAAAGGCACAATCCAGTTGGCGTGGATCTAAGGTCTTCCGAGCAGGAGATTATAGAATGTGTCAACGTCAATAGCGTAACGCATCACTTCTGATTTTAGATCTCCAATTTGGCACCGGAGACGGATCTTGCCCAGAGGGTGACTACTCCTAGCATTGAAGCCATATATGATTGTAGTTGTAGTTGACAACCTACTGAACGGGATGCCGAGAAAATAAAGAAATCTCTTGGGGATAATACTTAGAGCAGACTCAGGATCAACTTGTATTCTCTCAATGTGTGTGTACCCGATGTACCCTATGTAGTACAAGGGCCTATCATGTAGGTTGTCCTTGAGGACCATGCCTTCAGGAGTTAAGGTGATGCTTGATACTTGTTGTACCAAATGGCATTGGGGCATGAAGCTCCATCTTCTTTTGTAGGGAATAGCATTTGTGTCGGAAATGATTCTGAATCAGCAAACGCATTACTAAGTGCCCTCTTGTCTTCTTCGAGAGGCAGAGTAGCTCATGTAGAGTAATACGAGCTGGAATATTGGCCAATTGTGTTAATATGTCAAAGCGGAAGGGAGCGTTGAGTCCTCTAGAAGGGTTCTTTTTTAAGGATTCATCAAAGCGAATTTCTTTCTGCTTTTCTTTGTCCTTAGGTGCTATGGCCTGGGCAGGTGCAGCGGTTCCCGATGTCATTAGTTGGGGTGCTCTGTCAAGTGTCTGGTCGTATTGTCGCAAGTACTGCTTACCAGAACGTGTACCCACTGGCTATGAGGTGGCGGGCTGTACTGCTAAGGCAAGCTTCTCTCTTTCTAAGTCACTGAGAGAGGCTACAGTCACAGAGTCATTGTCTGTTATGAGAGAGACGACATTGCATGACTTGCCTTCGAGCTTGGGCTTGCTAGTTTCCCATTGCTCATCTTGGACAATATCTGGGTGGACCCACATGATCTCTCCAGATTCTGTCGTTATTGGAATGAGGCCCTTAGCTTTTTGCTTTTCAGCTATTGGGTTGATGATACCCAATTGGGCCTTAGGGACTAGGATCAAGCCGTCTTGAACAATCATCTTGAAGGAAGTCTCAAAATTAAGAGTCACCATGTTGGCGGTAACTTTCTTTTGTTCTGACTTGAGAGTCAGAACTCCAACATCCACCAATACTTGGATCTTGTCCTTAAGGACATAGCATCTACTGGTAGGGTGATGCGCCATCCTATGAAAGAGGCAATAGTTAGGATCATTTGTACGCCCACTTCATCAGGTCACCGAACTTCAAGTAACTTGAACTTGTTATCCTTGTGTAGCAAGTGAAAGATTGTCACCACCTGTACGTCTTTGAAGGAGTACTCTTTTGGTGGGAATTTGAATTCCTGATTGCTATTGGTGTTACTCTTCTGCTTTGGTTGAGCTATCCCTGATAGCTCAATGGTCATGGTTTACTTTCCCTTTAGTTGAGGAGACTGGACTGTATCACGCCCCTGGTGTTGACCCCCACTTGTTCTTAGGGACTGAGGGTTCAAACTTCTTATTCGATTTCTCGGCTATCTCATCCCACTCAATAAGCTCTTTCCATGTATGGGCTTTGACGGCTCCCATATAAACTTTCACTATGTCGAGAAAGTTATGCCGGCATGTCTGGAGTAACATGAGTAATGGCATGCCAGCAGGGCACATGAGAGAAAGGTTGCGGAATATCTCAATGTATTCTTGCACAAATTCTCCTCCTTCTGGACGTTAAGAGGAGCTTGTCCATAGTCACCTTGGCTGCGTCCTGTAGAATCGAGAGAGGAACCTGGTTTCTAGATCAATCCAAGAATTGATGGAGCCGCTGAGCAGGCTCCTAAACCAATCAAAAGCTACCCTCTTAAGGGTGCCGATGAATAACCTAGTCATGATGGCATCGTTATCTATCACATTACCAGTTTGAAATCAGAAGTAATAGAGATGCTGGTTAAGTGAGCTATTGCCATTGTCCGTGTACAATGTAGGTGGCTTGAAATTTGGTGGGTATGGAATAGAATCTCACTCCAATGGGAAGGATGAGTCATCCCTACCTTCTTCAGTTCATCCCTCTGGGTTAGGGATGCAATCTGAGCTTGGATGCCCTAATGATCTCGCATCGATTGAGGAGCTTTCCTTTAACTTCTCAGTCTTAGGACGTTCATCGTCGTTATGCTCCTCTCCATTATGATTGCTACCAGTGTCATTGGTATTCCGGTTGACTAAGATTGAGCTAACATCTGCTGGATAGTGTCCAAAGCATCCTGCCGAGCCCTGGAAGTGTGCTCTTGGGCCTCTATTCGTCAACGGAGATCATCATCATTATTGTCGGCCATGTTAGCAAATACTAGTCCCATTCGTACCGAACTGA
>JAVJIF010014809.1:0-75397 GCA_038442645.1 Agave tequilana
GTCCACTGTCCTTTTAAACTGTCTTCTCATCATAAAAGAAAAGGACATTTACATTTGATAGTCAACTTTCTGTCAACTCTAATTAATATTGATTTGTTCTAACTCTTCAACCTGAATAATGGTTAACATATTTACAGAGAAAATCATAGAAACACCAAGAGACTCTTCAATGCTGTCATTTTTTGACCGCGATCAGAATATTAATAATATTGTAGCTTTAGAAGGACAATACAATTATGATACCATTAGACACAATAAGTTACTTTTAACAATTAATAACATAAGATGCGTGATAAATGGAAGTACTGGGAGACTGGTTGCCATGCTTGGTTGAAGGTTTATGCATTCACAATTATATAAACATATTCTGGGCAAAACTTTTTACATTTGGCAAGGTATGAACAATATAGATGCTTGTTAATCGGATTGGTGAGTACGACCATACACCTTTTTGCACCTGTTAATTTCAGAAGAGAAAATATTTAAAACCCTTCCATTTTCCCAACACATCAAACTAAGAGACGGCATAAGAAGAAGAAAAGATACCTAGTTTTGTAATTCAAATCTCCTTCAAATTATGTGCTACAGGTAGACTCTCTGGGGACTCAAACCCACTCTGTAAAATGAAAAAGATGAATGAGATTTCTCAAAATGAACTCTAGGGTCAGGCATTGGAATCCTAGAGGGGGCAACCTGGAATGCACCTATTTCTCAAAAGGAAATAAAATGGCATCACTAGTTTTTTTTGTTGTAGTTATGGGATGGAGAAAAGGTTACACTACATTATTCAGAAGGTCTTTAGAGTAGACTCAGCATAATGATGCTAGTCCTAAACTCCATATCTCCAATGGATTTGGAGATCTATTTGGATCGCGCTCCAAAGAATTTCTACACTTTGGAAAAGAAAAGGTGTAACCCAATGATTTTCACTCAAAAATACACAAGAACCCTTAAGCTCATAAAATATTATTTCCCCCCCTAGATTAAGTAAGAACCCAAATAAATTTCATTCTACGCAACAAAGACCTTAGCCTTTCTTCACAAAGAGTGAGCCGTCGAATGTTTGTACGCAGGACTGATGACTAAAGGATCCTGTTTCTTTCACTGTTCATAACATCCTTGACGAGGAGAAATAAGCATGGCCTTTTAGAGGCTGAGTGGAAGCTACAATTTACTTTGTTCCATCTTTTTCTGAGGGAAAAGACAAGATAAAGCACAAACATTCTAAGGCAGACTTGGGGAAAAAAGAATAGTAGAATACATAATGAAGATTTGTTTCAGTTGGTATTCCAACATTTATTTAAGCTTTAAATTATATCATTATGCCTAGAAAAAAAATGATACTCTCCAATATTGTAAAAGTTGTAAAATCTTAATTAAGGGGTGTCTTGTAGCTGCATAGCCAAAAATGGCTCAAAGAGTTTGGTCTACAAATTATTTAGTGGGGCCATCACCAAGATGCCTAAGGGAATTAGATAGCATGTCATACAAAACCAGTTAAAGATCCATGAGGGAATGAAATATTAAGATAACTTTTTTAAGCCAAAAATGGAAAAAGAATAGAAAACCAGTACAAACAGAATGGAAAAGAAACATAAAAACATATCCATATATAAGAGGTAGACTGCAGCATCAAAACCAATAAAGTATAAGACTTGTGCATCCATATCCAGAGCATACCTGAGGCGTGCCGTATATTTCCATTCCACAGAGTTTAGCTCAGTCATAGTAAAATTCTCTCCTTGATGAGGACGCATCACCTATGCATGTAGCCCGGATTTATATTTAGCATGGTTAGAGTTTAGACATAAGATGAAAAATATTAGTAAGCAAGATGGTCCTATGAATTATTTCAGATGAATGCAAATGCAATTAACTCATTCATGTCGAGAAATTATTGGCATTGCTTAGAAAATTGCTCAAACAATGCACAATGAAGGAATGAAATATCACATGCATGCTTAACAGCGTCCACTATTTCCATCTAGCTCAAATCATCGTTTAAAATTTCAGTAGCAATATCAACCGATTGTTTTAAGTATCAATATCGTCAATACTGACCATAAATATCAGCAATATCAACCGTGATAGTGGAGGATATTGTGGGTAAATATCGCATTGGATACCTCAAAACCCAATATGATATTGCCTATATATATAGGCAATTATAATATATATAATATATATATATATATATATATAATTATATATATATATATATAGAGAGAGAGAGAGAGAGAGACTTGTATCATTCCAGAAGGATTCGAGCCTGAATCCTTCCCACACAAATACAACCCTCCGACATTTGAATACAAAATCCACTCCATTAAAGTTTATCTATATTATTTCAAGTATCTATAAACCAAAATTCAAGTGTTTTGAATACTTTTTATCCATTCATCAGACAGCACAAAATGGACGCCGAAAGTAGTGAGTTGGTTAGATCTACTTTTTTAGACATACAAATTCTCAATCCGGCCATTAGATCATCATCTAAACATTAAAAACCCCTAAAAACTATTTTTTGTTAGGTTTCAAATGTTCTACACCGTTAAACTAACTCACTATTTAGGCCACCAGTTTTCCCCCTACTTGATGCATGGGCAAAAAGTATTCAAAACACTTGATTGATTTTGATTTATAGATACTTGAAATAATATAAAACAACTTCAACGAAGTGGATCTTGTGTTCGAATGCCGGATGTTGGTATTTGACTGGAAGGATTCGGCCTCGAATCCTCCGGAATGACACAACTCTCTCTCTCTCTCTCTCTCTCTCTCTCTCTCTCTCTCTATATATATATATTATATATATATATATATATATATATATATATATATATATATCAACTGATATTTGAAACCATAAAGATAACAATATGACACAGAAAAACTTTCTCTCAAAGTGCTCTGGTTTTCTGGATAGTCAAATGCCATCTAAGTTAGGAAATCCTTTTGACCTACGCTGTGATTTATGACAATTATAACTAGAGGCATGTTAAGAATGACTATTGTTAACAATGTTGTTAACACTTTTAATTACCATCCATGTGTATTAGAAGTATTTCCCAGACATGCATGAACTTTACACAATGAATATAAGTAACAAGATATAAACTGCACGAAAGCATAGAAGATGATTACCATCGGCCCTGCAACTTCTTCGGCTCTCTCTTTTCCATACAGCAGCTCGACCACGCCACACACCAAACTCCATAGCAGTCCCCGGTCCGCGGCTCGTGACAACCTTCCCATCCACTTGCACCCTCGACTCTGATTTCACCACATCAGTGGGCAACTTGTCCATAAACGAAGGATAACAGGTCGCCTGCACACCAAATATCATTTGTCAGACTAGCTCTCCATTCAAAAATCAAAAATTTTAGTGTTGAAATTCAATTCTCACACTCAATCCTTTGAGCAGACCCCAAGATCCCAATGCCACGGCCGGTGCAGCACAAATCGCTGCATAAATCCCACCGCTCTCTGCATGCTTCTTTACCATTTTCTCCAATACTTCACAATCTCTTAAGCTAGATGACCAGGCATCCCTCCCTGCAATGCAAAGAAAAAACTCAAAAATTAAAAGAGGATCTTGCAGTAAAATTAAACTAAAAATTGCAGCTTTGAGACTGACGGGGAGAGCGATGAGATCGAACGCGGAGCCAGCGCAATCGGAGACGAGGGAGTCGGCGACCAGCTTGATCCCCCAGCAGGCGTCGACGCGGAGATCCCTCTCCGCCGACGCGACGGTGACGTCAGCACCGGAGCGGCGGAGAACGTCGGTGGTGATCACGGCCTCCATGGGCTCCGTGCCGTTGGCGATGGGGACGAGGACCTGAGAAGAAATTTTCAATCATGATCATAGAGAGAGAGAGAGAGAGAGAGAGAGAGAGAGAGAGAGAGAGGATTTCACCTTTTTCGCGGTAGAGGAAGCCATTGAGGAGATCGTCGACGATAGGCGGGACAGTAGAGTTTTGGGCGGGTGTATTTTGGGAAGGGGACTGAGCTGCTTGCTGAGGTTTTTGAAGGAGGGGAGATGGAGAGGGGTAAGGTGACGCGTGGCCATAAGGAATATTGATGGTTGCTTCTAGAGAGAGGGGAATCAGCTATACTGAGAGCCCAATCGGGTCGGGTCTTATTCGGATCCGAATCAGTCACCGGTACTAGTTATGCGGAACATAAAATTCGAGGGGGGTATTGATAAAGTGGCCAAAAACTATATTCCTCCTCCTCTCCTTCTCGATTCGCCGATGGCGGCAGCGGCCTCACCCTCTGCTTCGATTCCCGTCCTTTCTCACTCCAAAACCCTAAAATCTCCCCTCAAAAACCTAGCTTTCTCATCGAACCTCAGCTCAAAATCTCTGCTTCCTTATCTGAGATCGGGCTCTGCAAATGCCAGTCCCAAGCCCGGCAGCTCCGCCGTCGGAGCTCGCATGATCTCCGCTCCGTCGGTCGGGAACCCTTCGACTTCTCTCGATTTCGAGACTTCGCTGTTCAAGAAGGAGAAGATCACTCTCGCTGGCCAAGATGAGGTCTTTTTTTGCCTTCCACTCTCTGATTATTGTTCAAATTTATGTTAATTATTTGCTGATTGCATGAAATTTGTTGTGTCAGTATATTGTGAGAGGCGGGAGGATCTGTTTCGACTGTTGCCCGATGCGTTCAAGGGGATCAAGCAGATAGGCGTCATAGGATGGGGCTCTCAGGTGGAAAAGATTTCTTCTTTTTATCTTTTTTCCATCTTTTTTCCCTTCTCAATGGTTTTAATTTACTGTTAATTGTTAATTATTATTTATCTTTGTTAGGGTCCAGCGCAAGCGCAGAATTTGAGGGATTCGCTTGGCGCGGCACAGGCAGACATTGTGGTCAAGGTGAGGTTATGGGATTGTGATATGCGCATTCAGTGAAATCTTTGTCAGCTGTTTTATGCTTATCAGTTTATGGATATGCTTATCAGGCAATCTTAACAGTGTATATGATTGCATTTTTTTAATATAGATAGATTGATAGACAAACATACATGCTGATTGTTATGATTGCATTTATAATTCCTTTCAAACCCTTTTAAATTTTTGGTTTAAATATTATATAACTGTCAACTTAGGAATAACTTTGTTTTATGAGCATACATTTTTCTGTGTTGTTGATTTATGTATTTGCAGATTGGCCTGAGGAAAGGATCTCCATCTTGTAAGGAAGCACGAGCTGCTGGGTTCACTGAAGAAAATGGAACTTTAGGTGACATTTGGGAAATAATCGCTTGCAGTGATCTGGTGTTATTATTGATTTCAGATGCTGCACAGGTTAGGACACCATATATATGTACAAGTACAAATCGGTAGAAGGTTATCGCATTCTTCAGTTCTCTGCACCTTCTTATCTTTTTGCTATTCTTTAATAGCTAGCTTTATTTGTCGGAGCGGGTTCTTATGCCAAAACACTCCTAGGTGAATTGTCTCATGTTTCTCATGATATTAATCTTTGAGCTGATTTAGTATAAAAGCTATCAGAATGTCAAACCTAACTGCTAAAGTGTTTTCCTTAGTAGTTTTCCGGTTTCTATAGTTCTTTGGGATAAACTGGTCTTGTCATATTAAATTTCTTATTTTAATTCCATTTTGCATGGCAGGCTGACAACTATGAGAAAGTATTTTCTCACATGAAACCAACAGCACTCTGGGGCTATCCCATGGTTTTCTTCTTGGCCACTTGCAATCCTTGGCCTCAATTTCCCCAAAGATATCAGTGTGATTGCAGTATGTCCCAAGGGTATGGGTCCATCAGTGAGGAGGCTCTATGTTCAAGGCAAAGAGATAAATGGTGCAGGGATCAATTCCAGTTTTGCTGTTCATCAGGTATTCTTATGAGACTAGTCATTGCTTGCAAGTTTGCTAATCTTCTTTGCACCTTTATTTCTTAAAATTTTAATGAAAATATTATGTTGAATAACTTTTATTAACAATCTTGAACATTATTTTTATGACATCAATCATTTGTTGTGGGAAACAGGACATTGATGGCAGAGCTACAGATATTGCTCTTGGGTGGTCAGTTGCCCTTGGATCTCCATTTACATTTGCCACTACTTTAAAGCAAGAATACAAGAGTGACATTTTTGGGAGCGTGGTAAGTTCATATCCTGTAATATGTAATTAATTCTGTCTGTAGATTTTAATAGTTACCTTTGGAGTTAGGTATTCTACTTGGTGCTGTGCACGGGATTGTAGAGGCTCTATTTAGAAGGTATATTGAAAACGGAATGAGCGAAGAACTGGCTTACAAGAACACTGTTGAGTGTATTACAGGAATCATCTCGAGAACCATTTCAATAAAGGTAACTTTGTTTGCGGGTTAGTTTGCTGAATGTACATATTTGTGCTTATGGATGTGTACTGTTTCAGGGCATGCTGTCTTTGTATAATTCCTTGTCGGAAGAGGGGAAAAAGGAATTTCATGCTGCATATAGTGCATCATACCATCCTTGTATGGAAATACTATGTGAGTGTTACGAAGATGTTGCCTGTGGAAATGAGATTAGAAGTGTTGTTTTGGCTGGACGACGCTTTCATGTAAGTACTTATTTTGGTTTATAGCTAAACAGATATAACATTATGTGGACAATGATATTATTTGAGCTTGCAGGAAGAGTTGAAATTTACTCTGCGATAATATTTTTAAAATATATAAGCCTCTTGATCTTCTTACCTCAATTAATTAAAACAATTTGCAAGTAACTAAACTAAGAAGAACTTCTTGACAGGAAAAGGAAGGGCTTCCTGCTTTTCCAATGGGCAAAATTGACCAGACTCGGATGTGGAAAGTTGGTGAACTAGTCCGTGCATCCAGGCCTGGAGGTGACTTGGGCCCTTTGCATCCTTTCACTGCTGGGGTTTACGTGGCACTGATGATGGCTCAGGTATTGGTTTTTTCGGGCTTCAGCAATCAACGTGGTAACAGATCCTTAGTTTCTATTGCCAATGGAAATTCTAGAGGATTTTAGGAAATTGTTAATTTCTTATTATTTTTGGGTATGGTTGTTGTATTTTTGTGTTTGCACGTCTCTCTCTCTCTCTCTCTCTCTCTCCTCTCTCTCTCTCTCTCTCTCTCTCTCTCTCTGTGCGCGCGCGGCGCGGCGTTTTGGGAGGTACACGTGGAAAATAGACAATCCAGCATCCTAACTGATGATCTGAATAGTTGGTTCTGATATAAACATCATAAAACCTGTGTGGTCCAAAGTTAAGTGGTCTGCATTTTTCTTATCTATGGATCAATCAAAAGGAAAATATTCAGATTTCACTGCTCCTACAGCTATCAATTTCTTGTTTAAAACCTTTGATAGGGATCTCTTGAGCATTGGCAGGTTCTTCAATTCTTGACCAGTATTGTTGCTACATGCTTGCCCTTGCTTTCAGATCTTGAGAGTAGTATATATTTGAATTAAAAACTTGTTGAAACTTGGACCTTTTCATGTTTAAACTTGTTTAAACTTTTTCATGTCAACAAACTTGCAGATTGAGGTTCTGAGAAAAGGGTCATTCCTACTCCGAAATCATCAACGAGAGCGTGATTGAGTCAGTGGACTCCCTCAACCCTTTCATGCATGCCCGGGGTGTTTCCTTCATGGTGGATAATTGTTCCACAACTGCACGATTGGGATCGAGAAAGTGGGCACCAAGGTTCGATTACAACCTCACCCAGCAGGCGTTTGTGGCTGTGGACAATAATGCCGCTATTAATCAGGACCTCATCACCAGTTTTCTGTCTGATTCAGTCCATAGTGCCATAGAGGTTTGTGCGCAGTTGCGGCCAACAGTTGACATATCAGTGCCCCCAGATGCAGACTTCGTGCGCCCAGAACTGCGTTAATCTATCAATTAAAAATCAAAATGCAGGCAGGTTCTGGTAGTTTAATTCTATATTGAGTTGTTAAAGAGCGTACCCTTCAACTTCTAGCATTTTGAAATATATAATTTGCAAGTGTTACCGGGAAACTATGTAGTGCAAGTATTTAGTATCTGAGAGCATATATGTGATATATTTGGGTAGACTTATGGAAGAACTATGCTTACAGGTCACCTGTAGAGAGTGTCTTAAATGTCCGTCTATATCTTCTACGGCATGGCTCTATTTCGCTTATATTAAATAATGCAATGATCTGATTGGTCAATAAAAATAGGATAAATAAAGTTTTGAAAGATGTATAGGGATGCCCAAACACCATCAACTAACAATTATGAGCTTTCTTGATACAAATGTAGATGCATCTGATCGATAGTAAACAAGAGTTATTGAAGGCCTAGAGATCATGTTATTGAATATTCTAATGCTCTCTGCTTAAAGTTTTAATGCTTGTAATTTGTGAGCACATGTTTCTCAGATTAAATAACCATCAGAACTTGATTCTCTCAATGAATCTGCCCTCAAATCCCTTGAAAGAGCGCAATTTGAGACTGCTCTGGTGGCTTGTACATCTTCAGGACCTTCATCTGCTGCTTTCTTCTCCAAGAGCTCTCAAGGTTAGCAAGTTCATGAACTGTTTGTTTCTTATTCTTTTTAGTTCTACCATATGTCTAAGTTCTTACCAGTACCAGTGAAAGATGACTCTTTTTTTCCCTCTTTTCTTATTTGATATTGCCTCTTTCATGGCTCAATTTGGTTCCGATCTATTTGATTTGGATATTTGAGAGATCCTACTATATCTTTTTTGGTTGGTTTTTCGGCAAGGTCTGTCTTTATTCCTTTGATTCATCTAATCTTGGAGCATTTATCTTGTTTTGTGCTTAGCTAAACGTTATATTGTAATGGGCATGACTCCATACAAGCATTACAGGTTCACGCTATTGAGAAGGCTTTGCATATGTTTGTTTTCTTTTGACATGATTGAGACAAGTATTTGGACCTCGGTAATTAGTTATTTCTTTGGGACTGCATTACAAGATGGTGTTTAGGTCAGTCCATTGGAGGATTGATCTCTTAAAGTTTAGTTTTGGTGTAAGGCCAAAAATGACTTTATACCTGGCATGTTATCTTCACTTGGGTCATAGCTTTATACTGCATTAGCTTTATGTCTTAACCTTCATTTCAGTTCAGTCTATGTATTTTATGCTCCTTAAGGTGCTGATGTTGTAGTACTGAAGGCTATTGTTTGACGAAGTACAAGTTCAGAAGGGCGCAATATGCTCAAGCCCGCTTGCAATGGATGTGGAACAAGTCCTTCGCGTGAATGTAGGAGAAGGTGACATGAGCTATGCCAACAGATCCCTGCCTCAAGTGAGTTACTCTTTCTTATTTATACATATGTTGCCTGCTGGCTTTGATCCTATAGTTTTTGAATGCCTTGTCCTTGTTTGTAGAGGTCAATTATACTGAAGACAAAGCCATTGATTGAAGAGGCAGTTACTACTCTCTTCTCCAAGAGCAACCCTGAAAAGTTGAACGCCGACTTAGGCTGCTCCTCTGGGCCAATGCCCTATCGGCAGTCACCTTGATCCTGGATGCTGTGCGTGAGCAGGGGTGCTTCTGGCCCGAGATCCAAGTTTTTTGAACGATCTCCTTGGAAATGACTTCAATACAGTCTTTGGGACCGTTCCATCCTCCGACAACAAGTGGAGATGGGCTTGCGACATGCTTCGCATCTGCAACGCCTTGATCATTCTACATCAGGCTTTTCTCTGGCGAAAGCATGCACTTTGTCTACTCTGCTGCCAGCCTCCACTGGCTCTCTTAGGTACTTTCTCCTTGAAATGCTACACACTGCGAATCCATGCTCCTCGCGAGTCATATTGGACAAGCGCTGATGGACAAGTTGTTCGAGAAGGTTGAAGAGACTATGGCGAAAAATCAGAGTTTCAAGCGAGAATTCCTTGTGATGTCCTTGACTAGAAAATATGGTGCTAATAGCAAGTTTGTGCCACAATTATCACCTATCAATTCAGTTGAATTTGTACCCGACTTTACCATCAAGAAAATATGCCTGTTGAACTATAAGATGAAATTGTCAAAATATAAAACTAGTGAACAAAACTATTTATCACTCGAGGAAATAATATTATGTAACACAAACTCGCAATGTAACCAGTTGAAAGAATGCTTCTCTAGTTATTTTGGTTTGCAAGTTGAAACAAAGAATGCTTGAGGGGTCTACAAAGAAAATCGCTGCCAAGGTTCCTGGATAAGCATCCAGCTACATTTGCAACTATGGGAGATTCTCGACGAACTGTCTGCATTTGACAATGAAAATCTTGAAAAAAATTTGCGTATACAAAAACGTATCCTGATAAAAATGTACAGAAGAATGACTTCCCCAGCGAAGGCAATCATCCAGACGTGTCCATTTTCGGTGCCAAATATTGATCAAAACTGGAGACAAACTTCAGAATAAACAGCTCCTTGTCTTGATAGGGGGGCGTTCACCGCATGAACCCAACAGAACTTGTCATCCATCAGACTCTGAAGTAGGACTGCTCGCGCAAATTTCCTTTTTGTGGAGCATTAACATCTTAGCCTCTGGGTTGCACAACCCTGAGAAAAGGAAAAGGCCGGTAAAAACACTTCCCTACTCGCACAATTCAGCATTCTACAGACATTAAAACTTTCTATGGCAAAAAATGGGAAATGGAAAAGTACAAAAACCTGAGCACTTCGGAATATCCCAAACAGCGATTGAAGATGTTGAGCAGTCAGGAGCACAAAGTTCCCGATTATCTTCGTGATTAACATTCATTGCAAGCATCCCACATCCTCGTTGCTGAACATACGGTAACTGCAATCATATAAATTTATATGAACGTTAGAGAAACTAATAACACAGAGAACATCATGAACGTGAATAAGAGCTTGATGAACACGATTAGACAAGATGAAGAAAATGCAACAAGATTGTCTGCCTGATCCACATGAAGGTTGATGAGGATAAGAGAGAAGATGAGAGACATACTCAGAACTCATCAACAGAACGGCCCACACACTTTAGAAAATTGGGTGCATGTTTTGTTGTAATATGATCCTAAATCAAGACCCTAACATCCGTCGTATGCTTAACACCTTATACCGAAGTTCATTACAAAACCTTCAGAAATAGCCTAACAATCTGAACTCAGTGCTTAATTGTGTTCTTGAAAAACTAAGCGTCAGAACCCAAAGAGTCAATGCGCAAAGGTTGGCAACCCTATTGTTTTACGTAATACAATGGTCCGCCATTTACGCGCAGATTTTACACTTTACGTAGTGTCAAGTAACTACACCACATTTCAGTTGAGTAAAAAGTCTCAGTAATGTTGTTGCATGATGCAGAAAAGATTCCAGAAGACCTGGCTAAAAATTTCATCCATTATGTGGCTTGAATAATCTCCTGATCTGGTTCACAAAGCGGATATGTTGTCTCGAGTCATTTTATCAGTAGCCTTGACTTGATAGAAATATTCAGGTTCACTAAGTGAATACTTGAATAAACAACACCTAAAACAAACAAACAAACAAACAAACAAAAAAGAACAAAACAGATGCAACCTACAGCCATGTGTGTGCCAAATATTTACATGGATTCGAGATAAATATGTACAAGGCTCACTTATGTCAAACCATAATCATACAAGCAGAGTAAGTTAAGGTGTTCTATCACCATTCACCAAACGCCAATATATTTACAGGTTCCCTTTCCCCTTCCCCTTTTTGGAGGAGCCAGGTGCATGACTTTAGAAGTTCACCCTAAATTACTAAATCAGTGACAAGAGGTTAAGAAGAACTTAAAAAGCATGTGAAACCAAAAGGGCAAACAAAAGTTGCATGCCACCTAAATTTAACGCATGGATGTAGAAAATAACTATGTATTGGTTTCTTATGAGAAAAAAGGGCGTAACTTGCGGCTTGCTTGTTGTTTCTCAGGGTAACCAAGCTTGCAACAACATCTGCTGAAAGAGCATAGATAGGACCATACGCATGCAAAAAATTTCACTCCCAAGTAATACGAAAGAGGCTCATACCTGCACAAATCCCAAAGATATAAACTGTTCAACAAGCATCTCAGTGTAGTCATTAAATAAAATATCTATGACATATGCAGATCAAATCCTGGGTAAAGTCAAGTGAATAGCAAGAGCTGTTTTGGAAAGAACGTGCTGGAGGCAAAATAATTTGTATATCAGTCATCAAGCTTATTCACATTGCATCAAAAGATAGAAGGGCCGGTAAATTTAAGTTAAGGGATTAGTCTGGCAAGGCCAGTAAATCTACGTTAAGGGATTAGTCTCGTTTAAAAGAAACTAGAACTTACAAGCATTACAAATTAGATTACCAAAGCGCCATTTAACAGTTTCCAAGTTCATTTTAGAGGGGTCATTTCTTGAGTTGACTCATTCATTAGCAGGAACTTGGCAAGTTGATATAAAAGGTTTCTTGTTCTATGCCAACTAACAATTAGGAGATATTCAACATTAAGCAATACAAATTGAAGCTTGGTAATAGAGACTAAATTGTTTTCAATGAGGGTTTTTTTCTAATTTTTCCCATCTTATATGACATTCTTGCAGTTATCTGGTATTTCTCTGGCAACTGAGTGCTAGAATGAGCACTGGAAATCTTTGGTAAAGACTAAGTTCTAATTGAAACTTGGTCAGGCAATAATGCTTTTGTTTGCTTGAAGTGATTTATTTACTTTTTCATGAAGGTTGTTTCAAATAGCCAAAGCAGCTAACTACTAAGAAAAAAATTTTGATCTCTGCAAATCCGGGAAAGGTTGCAACAGGAGGGAAGGTTGTTGGTTAAGCTTGGAGGTAACGAATGAGTTAATGAGAGCCGGTTTTTTAAAAGAAATATTATGACAAATGGATGATGATGATGATGATGTTGTCATATTTCCATCAGCTTTAAAATCCCTTTTCCATTAAAATGAGTCAGCAATGGAACAGGTCCAGAAAGTTCAGCAAAAGATATGATAGGTAACTTAACATCACCCTTCATGAATTAAGACATATTCTGGCCAAAAAATTTATGACCAAAATAGGCCCTTGCCATAGAACCTTCATGTCAATTTACACACAGATAGCCCATCTTCTTGATCACACAGTTTAAACTCATGTGAAACAAAAGCAACAGTAGAAATTCTACAAGAGTGCTCTGGAGAAAGATCTAAGATGATAAGAATATGTAAGATTCAAGGTTTTCCTTAGCCATTTAAGTTTGTACAGAGATTATGGGTATTGACATTTAAGGATTGTGAGAAGAACTATCTTTATTTATCAAAAAGGCCATCAGGTTTGATTGGGGGTGCATCACTGACCAAGTTGGAAAGCTCACAGTCATTGTTTCATCAGGTATAAATAACAGTTTCCATGAGATCTCTGTTGCAAAAAGATGGCTAAAAAGCAGCAAAACCACCTCACAAGCAAATTAAGTGCAAGTAGATCGCATCAAATGTTTCCTACCCTGTTATAACTTCTTAGAAAGCTAAGCTCATCATGCATGATGCAATTACATCGGTCACAAGAGCGAGTCATATATCTGTGTGTGAAAAAGAGGGAAGAAGGAAAAAAAGAAAAGAAAAAGAAAAAAGCTAGCAACTAGAGTCACCAACACACTAATTGCATGCATCAAAGATCTTCAATCACATGACATATTGATAGTAAATATGCTTGTTTGAAAATTTAAATCACTTCGAGAGGCAGACCACCCAAAACAGTGTTCAATAAATGTCTTAAAAGGTAGCACCTTGAGAGAAATATCACATGGGACCATGATGCATAAATATGACCCCTCACTTTGCCACAAGATGAAAGAACTAATTCTATATTCAGTGAGAGTGAGAAATCACAGTTTATTGCTCACAAAAAAATCATTTTGAATATCTAATGCATTATTCTTAGTTATTATAATCATGTTATTAGAAGTCTAGTTGTCTACTGTATCTATGACTGAAAACTACTTGAATATCTCAAGCAAAATCAATATTTATTGTCTTAAACCAAATGGCTTGATATTCTTGCTTAAGGTCAAACTATAAGCTCATGTAAAGAGAATAACCCTATACATTAGATGCAAAAGAATAGGTCATCCTTCCAAATAAAACTTCTTGTGCATCTATAGATAACAAATTTTCGGGTACATCCTTAATCCAAACTCTATGTTTTTAGCTACCTTTAACTTAGAATTATATGTACTTTGTTTTTCTTTTATTTTATCAACATGCGTGGACATGAAGTTTCACATCATTGGCTGCAGCCTGCATCAAAAACTAAAGCAATGACTTTCACCCTTTGAGAACTAGGAAATGAAGTCTAACCATTTAAGTTTTGGGTCAGTGAAAACAGGACCCTTCTTCAGGCATCCAATGTCCGTTTGAGGATGAGAACGTTCTTTTGCCAAAAGAAGAGAGAGGCGATCTGCAAAACATAGGAAACCCAATTCAAACACACAAAATTCATAACTGAGAATAACCATAATATTCCAAAGGAAAATTACCTGGCCTCAATATATGTCATCGTCAGCTTTAACATAGAAGTCGAATCAAACAATGCATAGGCTGCTTCAAAGAATGCTAACCTACAAAAGGGACTTGATGAGGATGTGAAACTACCAAGTGGCAAAAAAACCAAAAAGAAAATCGGAGCTGTTGTCCACATAAAAATGTTATGCACTTATTTACATTTTATAAGGAAGCTTGCTGTACTCTTCCTCGATATCCAAAAGCATGAAATCATCATATTCTTCAACTTCTCTTTTGAGAGCAGACATCCTTGACTTCTCATTGGTCTTGCCAATCACGAATCTGAAAGCCAGACCAGTTGATTCTTCCAACCCGCAATGGCATTATCATAGCTATAAAAGAGAGTAGTTGCATAAGCTTAAATAAACCTGAAGCAGTTCATAATCTGGCACCACCGTATACAAAGATGAAATACTCATTTATGAGGAGATTTATCGAAATGAGTAAAAAGCAAGAAATGACCCAAATAAACAAGACTAAGTAGATAATCTTCAGGGAAATTCAGCAGGAAATAGAAGAATTATGTTTTAATTCAAATGAATAAAGTATAAGATCAGATTTGAACCTTTTATTTGAAAAGAAAATAAATTAATTATTGATAAAGCCACTGAAAATACAAGTATGCAACAGGACCTTAACATGGAGGTGAAGAGGTCAGCGCTCTAGATGGCCAGTATAATTGCCAAAGAACTTCTAAAGAAATTGAGAAAATAAGCAAGGTGGTGTAATAGAAACATTTCTCAGCAGTTTTCAACAGTAATCACTATATAAGTGCGAAATAAACTGAATGAAAGTCCAGGTCTGAAATTTTCTTCAAAACAATGATAAAAGCATATCAGTGAATAGTCACAAATCTTACCAGGAACTAACAACAAAACCCATCATTAATATTTAAAGTGATAAAGTGAAATAATCAATCACAACAAATAATCAATGTTCAATGGAAATAATAAGGCATGGATCTCAATTTGGAGTACATACTCATATTAACTGCAGAGCTTAGACTTAGATCAAAACAAAATCAAAAATTAAACAAAATTTTCAGGAAAAAGTGGAGCACCACAGTGACTCCGAAAAAACTAAAGATTGAAACTATATGCATGTGTTCGCAGAACAATCACAATTTCAATAAAACTTAAAATGTAATTACTATTATAAACTACAAAGATTAACCAGCGAACCACATTGTGAATGGCTTATATTAACCAGGAGACACTAGAGAAGAACTATGTATGCAAGTGAACTGAACAAGAATATGGGTAAAGGTTGGACCTTTTTTTACAAAAAGAAAATCAAAGAGCATATCCAAGATCAATTCAGAATTATTCAACAGAAACTAAGAATACATACAAAATCAATAACTACAGAGTGTTAACAACTAAACTTATCAATACATTTTCCTTAATAATGAAATAACAAAAAATGCATGGAAAGTTCTACGTCACCCCACTAGAAATCAAATCAGCACAATTATACAGAAAATTTGACAATAATTTAAATTCTACAACGCACGTTACAAACTAAAAAACAACGAACAAATGGAATAAACTGATCAAATCTAATCTTGCGAAAACAAACAGTTAAACATTATTTATGAATTATTTCCAAATATAACAGGAATCAAGAGCTAAGTCATCACTCCGCACTACGGAGTTCACCCCACAAAAAGTTTGATTTTTTAACATGAATGCATCATCAAGATCAAAAATTTTCGTGAAATAAATCAAAAGGCATTAAATTACTGTAAATCTCAACCAGAACTCAATAATTAACTCAAATTACGAACCGAAGAAGACCTTGTCGATCCGACGGAAACCAAGTCTTCCGCAGCGATCTCCTCCTCCTCTTCGACCCAAAACCTGTCTGAATCCCGACAAACCCCATCACCCTGTGCCGCTCCTTCAAACCACTGCCGCTATCGGATCCGGATCCGACGAATCCACTACCACTTCCCTTCTCCCAAGCGACGGAAACGGATCTCGGCTCAAAGTTGTTGCATCCGCGACCCGAGACCAATGGCCTCGATATCGAGATCGATCCGAAGAGAAACCCGAGGATGCCCAACGATCAGGCAGAAGATCGAAAAGGCGGAGGAGGAGGAGAGGCGACGGAGGCGGGAGGCGAACGAGGGGGTGGAGTGAGAGTAGAAGACTTTGGGTGAGGTTGGCATTGGATCAATCGCTGCATAAGAATTTCGATGGATTTTTGGGCTAAAGGAGTGATTTTTTTTCCCATTGTGTGAGAGCTGAACGATGCGGGAAGAATAGTAAAATAGAAAGAGAAACGATAGTAAAATTTATTTATTGTGAACGGAAAAATCCACAAAAGGTAGTAAAATTTCCGTAGGGCTTCTTTTTTTAAAATCTTGTTTTCATATTTAATTTCACATAAAAAATCTTTCAAAATTTAATTATCAAAATTGGCGCGCCATGTCAACGCTCAATGTTTTAGCGTCGCCGTGGAGTTGGATAGTCTCGAGTCAGTTATTTTTTGATTAAATGTATATATTTTAGGTATGGATTTGACAAACTTTTTTAGGTGTGAATTTGACAAACTTGAACATAAATAGTTAAAATTTATGTTTGAGTTCATCAAATCAGAATGTAAATTTCTCTCTGTTTTAGGTTCAAGTTCGCCAAATTCAAACTAGAGAGACTGATTTTTTAGTATTTTTAAGGTCAATTTTGGTGAGCCCGGACCAGATTGGAGAGCGCAATGGACCTAGGTTATTTTTGGACCCTTTTATGGTTTCTGCTGAATTTTTTTAGTTAGTATTCTTTTTACTCTCTATCGTGACCTAGACCTCGCCCTTGATCCAATCCCCTGCAGCTCACCACGTACTCAATCCCGACAGATCTATCTCTATCGACCCCGACCCCGATCTCTGGCAATTAACCTCGCACCCAATCTCGATCAGCTTCACCAACTTGGACCCACTTCCCCGGCAGCTTACCCTGCGGTCGATTCTGCACTAGAACTCGGCCTCGTCGGCTGCAAGGTCTTCTATCTCTTCCTCTGCTCGCTGCCAACCTGCAATTGGTACACTTCTCAATAATTTATCTTTGGTATCTCAGTTCCATATAATTTCATTTTTCTATATGTTTTTATTAGATTATTTGAATTGTGCAGTTAATTGAGAAATTACAGGTTTTTGTTCTCAATTGAGAAATTTGGAAGAAGTGTAATCCTCAATTGTAAATTGAGTTAATTGTAATGAACTAATAAGTAATATTTTTGGTATAATGTCTAATGTGAAATGTCAGTTTTTTTAATTGGTTTAATAGTAAACTAATAATAGATGAGAATAAGCCAATATATGTTGATAGAATAGGGAAACCAATGCTAGTGAGATAATTCACTACAACGCATGAATTGGTAAAGAAAATTCATCACGCTACAAAAAAATCCAAATGATTATCAAATTCGTTTTAAGATGCAAGTGGCCAGCTGCACACGGACATTACCAAACAATTAAAATATCAGACGATGAAAACACACATGTTCGGCACCTGTTTATATCTCGATTCCACCACAAATAAGATACATCTTAGTTAGTTACCTCTCTTAGAGGATTTTGATTTATGCGGTGCTATATCTTGAAGTTTTGCAGTTCTTGTATATCTTTACATGTAGTTGTATAAAATCTCCGCTATAGAGAAAACACAACTCCATGGTTGCTAAATACTTCTACAGGTAAAATCTTAAACCATTGTGTTTATGTACACATTGAATATTATAATTGACTAATATTTATGTTCACATTGTGCTATGCGTACTTGCGAGAGATTATTTATTGGCCGGTCCATCCTCAGACAAATCGTACAGCTGGATGATCAGCTTCCTCTTGGATGCAGGAAATGGATATTATCTTATGCAATATAAGTATTTAAGTGATTGTCTTTCATTTTAACGAAATAATGTGCTACATGTGGAATGTCGATAGGATTGATGATACAACACTACATTGAGACATCTAATTTTACAGAAATGAGTTGATTGTGCTGCACGAGTCTGCGGTGACTTGAAAGCCATATACAAACATGATCTTATCGAGTTTAACTTCAATATGCACATGATCTCAAATATGACGAGTTATGATATCAATTATTTGTCTTGAGACCGCCGAGATGATTTTCTGAGTCACATGGTTCTCTTTCGACCTAATTATTCATTGGAGAGCAAAAGGACCCTGCCAATTTTTTTGATGAAGTCAATCTTACAAAGATGAGCCTTATTTGATGAAGTCAATCTCAATCACATGGTTCTCTACTTAGACAATCCATCTCCATGTGGCTCAACAAGTGCCCTTTCACGTGCCCCATCCTCTCTCAGAGGCTGAGACAGACATTGGGTGAGGGAGGTGCCTTGCTCCCCTGAACATTCTCTTGTTGCCCTTTTTCCTCACATGGTTCCCCCTTGGGGGATGGCAGAGGCTGGAGTTTGGTGAAGTGTGCCCTTAGTTTTTGGTTTTTTCGATACAGTGCCGCTACGAGCTCATCTGTATCTGCATGTCAAAATAACAATCCTTAGATTAATACCTGACAACATAAACGAATAAAAAAATAACTAATAGCTTATTTATCATTAATTCATTACATCATCATCAGTAGGGTTTTTCAATAGTTTACTCACATGGTTTGCCCTTGAGAGATAGGAGGGTGGAGTTTGGTGCAAGTGTGCTCTTAGTTTTAGTTTTTGTTTTTCCTAATGCAGTGCCCCTACAAACTTCCATGTATCTGCATGTTGAAGTTACAATGTTATTGGACTGATACATGATAACTTGAGTGACCAGAGAATGATCAGTTCATACACCATTGATCAGAATATTGATAGTCACAAGATCATGCCATTATTTTCTTCTACATAAATTTTTTTTTTGCTATAGTTGGCATCTAGGTTTAGAGTCTGGTTTAAGGATATACTTATTGGTGGTTAAAGACAATAGTTGCTAGATAATGCCTTCTCTCTTTTTAGCTACTATTATTAGGCATTACAGCTTTAGATTCTTGTTGTTAAGGAATGACTTGTGTGTGAGTTGGTTTTTGTGCTAGAAAAATATGTTCTTTTAATGCTCAATTCCCTCAGAAATAGGAGATGATAACATGAGTATGGTACTTTCTGTCATGTGCATTGATGCAGGAATTTTGCTAAAACATAGTTTCAGCCAGTAATGTTGCTTGCTTTCCTTCTATTTCCTGCAATAATTGGATCTATAAATATATAATCAAATATATTGTTCTCCTGGCGACACACTTTATTTTCAAAGCAATGTGTGTTTTCAGGCAGTGAGCTGTCACTAACACAGCTTCATGCTCTCTCTTTGTTCTCTAGTCACAGTATTCAGCATTATTTCAAAAGTTGTTCCATGGTACTGTTTTCTACAGTTTCTAAAAACTATTCACAAGTTTATCATGAATCTCTCAATTCTTGATGCTTATCTATTTTCAATGTAACATGTGATTTTGTGCAGAATGAAGGTAGCAAGCTAACGTGCAGCCTTCAATGAATGATCTTTTTGTCATCCATGTACCTGAAAAATGAGTGTGACTTGAGAAATTAGTGTGTTTACATGGCTCTTGCTAATTTAAGAACTAATGGATGATTATTCACTGTATTATAATGCGTAATCATTCACGTTTGTTAAACCGAAGCTTGCTTACACCCTAACAAGGCAAGGTTAAGCAGATAATACAGTGATTAGCCTCCAAATCAAACACATTTAAGATTTTTTTATCCTGTCATCCCTGTGGTGCATCACGTTGCCACATTGCTTTCAGGTTTACCAATATGGAGACAACTTTTAATTAAGAAAACAAAGAGACATGTGATCCTACATAGCTAGTTATCAAATACTATTAGGCTCTATACATTCATTACAGGCCATTAGCAGTCTGTAATAAAAGCGGTAATCCTACTCTAATGGAATCTCGTTATGGCTTAAGGTCAATCGCTTCATGATTAGCCATGCTCTTTGAGTGACTAGGCCAGTTATGGAGAGTATCGTAGAGAAATCAAAAGCGCGATTACAGTCTTGAGCAAAAAGCTAAGAGTACTTAACTTTTTTCAGGCTTTTTTAATGATCGTTTATTCGCCTTTTTTTTAAAGGTAAAAAGGATATTGTAAATGGAATAATTAACTTTTGGACCAGTGATTAGCACAAAGTTGAAAAGAGTACTAGATCTTGATGAAGGTGTACTGTCTTTGGGAGATTTTTTCCACATTTAGGAAGAAAAAGGTTTTCCACAGATTTGAATGACAATCTAGATGTAAATATGTAACACCCCGCTCCCGGAATACGTACTTAGTTCCGTATTCGTATTTTTTGATTTACTTCCTGTATTTGTTTTGTATTATGAGTTGTTTATATGATCGTTTTGTCTTGAATCCGGATTCTCGGACTCGGAGTCAGCCCTAGTCTGAACCGAGGACCCGATCCTAGAGTATTGCTCGGTTTGGACATTCTGATATTCCGATTTAACCGATTTCAGTTTTAAACATCATTTTCTAATATTTTAGATTTTCTATGATTTTCTGGAATTTTCCTGAATTAAATTGTAAATCTTCAAAACCGGTGTCGACCAGTACCGCTGACCGACTCTCGGATTTTTAATTTACAAACGGAGTTGAATTTCAAGAAACGGCTTTCTCATAACTTCTTAAAATTATATTTTCTATTTAAATACTTTTTCTGAGAATTTACTGATTTTATCAAAATCCGGCCAACCCGGTGTAGACCGATATTAACAGTTGACTTTATGATTTTTATTTTGAAAATGAGATTGAATTTCTAAAAACCGATTTCACCAAAAATCTTTTTATAATATTTATTATTTTTGAGAATTTTTGGGAAGCTTTCCGAACTATTTCATTTTTTGAACTTTTCCGGAGTTTTCGGTGTTTTCCCAGATCCGGAATAGTATCCAGATATTTTCCCACTTTTCTCTCTCCTTGCCAAACGCGAGTTTCACCTACCTTAGATTCTGCATTTAATGCAGAGATCCTCTCCATGCTGCATTTAATGCACTACTAATCAATTCCAATCAAGTCATTATGACTTTTGTCCTTTTGTTAAAACGCAGCCTTTTGCATTTCCTCCTGGACGCGGCTTTCATCCCCGCGTCCAGTTCTTTTGGCCTGGACGCAGCCATTGCCTTGTTGAGACGCAACTTAATTGGTGCGTTCTCTTTTGCTTTGATAAGCAATGGCAACATTATTATAATGTTTTCCCACCCTTTATAAATACCCCCACTCCTTCTCTCTCTTTCATTTCTCTTCTTCTTCTTTTTGCAGCCAACAGAGAGGCAAACAGCAGCCCACTCCCTTGGCCGGCCACCACTCCTCCATTTCCACCACCATCTCCTCCACCACTCCTTCACCAAATCCTCCACCATTCTCCCCTCCATCTCCTCCTCCATTTCCAACCACAACAACACCTCCATAACATCTTCTTTCTCCTCTTTTTCACCATAAAACACCAAACACTCATTCTCACCACCACCTTCTCCACCATTTCCACCACCACCTACACCTCCTTGGACACCACGAACCACATCAATAACAACTCCTCGGCGAGCTCTTTCATTCTAGCCACTCGTCGCTCCCCGTAACATCGTTTGCAAAATCCCATTTTTTTCAAGTGAACTATACTTGCACCATCAACCTCCTTCCCTTGTGAAGGCCGGCCACTCCTTTCGGATTGGGGCCACGCTCTTCTCCGTTGGCAAGACTCTAAGGTCGGTGCCCTCCTTTCGGATTGGGGCCGTGCTCTTCTTCGTCGGCAATATCGCCGTAGATTTTCCGGTAATCGTTCGCGATTATTCCGGTAATCGTTTTGGTGATAATTGACGACAACGATTATTCCGGATGCACAAGGCTTCAAAGTAACATTTTTAGGCGAGTGGTTTTCCTCGCCAAAGACTTGGACAACTTATTCTCATACTTGAATTTTTATATCATGCAAGATAATCAACAAACACAAACCCTCAAAAAGTCAGGTTCTGCTCTCTGTTTGCACTCTGTTAGTCGACTTGACCCAGTCATTAGTCGACTTGAACCCTTTATTAGTCGACTACCCCCTTATCCTAGTCGACTAACTCATTGAAACACAACCCTTTTTCTGAAGACACGACCTTGTTAGTCGACTACCCATTTATCCCTAGTCGACTAACTTTTTCCTGAAGACGCGACCCTTTGAGACGCGACCTTATTAGTCGACTAAACCCCTTTTTCCTAGTCGACTAACTTTTTCTTGAAGACGCGGCTCTACGAGACGCGACCTTATTAGTCGACTATCCCTTTCTCTATAGTCGACTAACTCCTTTATAAGTCGACTACTTGCCTCTCCCTAATCGACTAACTTTGGCTGTCTGCTGTGGTTAATTACTTCTTTGAATATGGACCTCTCTCTAGCTCTCACGTTCTCTCTCCTCCCTCTCTTTCCTTTCTCTCTCTTGATTTCCTCCTCTCTCTATCACTTTTCTCTAAACGCGTTGACGCGTTGATTCCCTGGATTCCGGATCGAGGATTTCACTATGTTTTCGAGACTTAGGCGAGTGTTCTCGCTCTCGCCTCCATTTGGGTTTTTCCCGCTTCGTCGGGTCGACATGTTTTTACTCCATGTTTTCATGTATTATGTATTGGGCTGAGTCCCTGTATTTGTGTATGGCCGAGTGCCAATGTCTGGACATGTATTGCTCTGTGACGAATGCCTGTATTATGGTAGTTAATTCTTGTTCATGTGGTACTAACATTGCAGGTCTCTCAGCCTTTAACCTCCGGTCACTCACTATCTCGAAAGGGAAGTGATTGGGACCGGCAGGTCTCTCCGTTCTTCAGCCTCCGGCCACTCACTATCTCGAAAGAGAAGTGATTGGGACCGTCAGGTTTCTCAGTGCAGCCTCCGGTCACTCACTATCTCGAAAAGGAAGTGATTGGACCGGCAGGTCTCTCCATTCTTCAGCCTCTGGTCACTCACTATCTCGAAAGGGAAGTGATTGAGACCGTCAGGTCTTCGGCCCCGCCTGGTTGTCATGATCAGCGTTCAGTGCTTTACCACTTGACTCGTCTAGGCGAGATGCTGCCGGATTTTCTACTCGCACTTTAAGCCGAGTTGTCCCGGTAACCTTGCCAGACGCTCTAGTGTTAAATACTGGTTGCTGTCTATGTCTCCAGCTTGCTCAGCTCCGCTTGGTTGTGCTCAGCTACTGCTTTACTACATGCCATTACTTCATACTTGTCATTTACATGCTACTATTTAACACATGTATATCACCTGACAACTGATTTGTTATCACCTAACATCGGACATGCTACCACTTGGCAAGACCTCTTGTTATGATATGACTTGCCACTGGGACTAATATCATCTCTTGACATGACTTGTCACCTGCCAAATATCATCATCCTGTCATGCTATCACTTGACACCCAGCATGATATACTTGACCTTGTGATTATCACGTTTACGGGAATCCTGCCTTGTTATCCTGTATTGCATACAGTGACCTGTTATCCTGAATGGAACTAAGTGCCACATGGAACAAAGTGCCACACCACTCATGTGGTGGGGGCCACCTCTTGAATCTGTGGGGCCACCTCTAGAATCCATCCCCCTCAGAGCAAAGTGCCACATGGAACAAAGTGCCACATCACATACGTGGTGGGGGCCACCTCTTGAATCTGTGGGGGCCACCTCTTGAATCTGTAGGGCCATCTCCTGTTATGACCAGTCATTCCCGTAATCTGATAATATTGTTAAGCCATAAAAGGACAACTTGCACGGGAATGGGAGGAAGTGATGGATGCCAGAATGATGCCTTACTTATAGTAATGGAATAAAATATTGACGATTCGTGTTAGAGGGATCTCAGGCCCTCAGAAGATACGTGTTAGGGGATTTAAGGGCCCCAGGCTGCTCCCGGGCGTACGGGAACTACTATAAGAAGTGCTATCAGTTCTCCATCAGTTTCCAATAACGAACCTCGCCTTGCTTATATATGGATGTATGTGTGTTGAGATGTACACCAGGACACATACCTAGATATATGGGTCAGACGAGTAATAATAATAAAGACTCCTGTCATGCCTGTTATGATTCCTGTTATGCCTGTTATAGACTCCTGTTATGATTCCTGTTATGACTCCCGTTATGTACTCCTATTATGCCTGTTATGTGTTCCTGTTATGACCACTTTGTAAATCAGGTTGTATGTGCTTGGATTACGATGATATAGATAAAGGTATATAGATGAGGGTTTCCTTATTTGGATTATTCCTTCGATGTACTAGTCTCATGGAGCCGTGACATAAGCTTATACAATCTGTTTTTGCTCGTAATCGGGTTTTATATCGGATTTCCTATTTTATGATGATTATATTATACCTGTTCATACCTACTATACTTGTATTCTAACCCTCCTGTCTCATGTTCTTATCTGATCATATCATGAGTACTTCCTACTTGATATCATTTGTTATATACATACTTGTGCTCGTCCTTGCTCGTCACTTGGCTTTTACCTCACCACTCGCCTGGGGAGTTTCATCTGACTCCCCTGGATCCTCATGCCCAGGTCATGGAGCTTGGAGCGTATGGATTCCCCCAGTTTGCTGATCAGAGTGGCGCAGCGGTAGCGTGGATCTCCAGCAGACCGCCCAGAGCTCTATTCTTCTAGGCCCCCTGTGTGCCTCTCGAGTTTTCCTTTTGTAAACTCGTGAGTGCCTGTGTACTGTACATACTTGCACATCTCTTTGTAATCTCGCAATTGCGCATATCAGTGATGTAATATTCATGTAATATTGGATCACCTCTGGTGATAACTTTGTAATTGTACTCATATGTTGGAATGTATAATGCACCACTTGCTTCCGTACTCTGATTCTTGCCTGTACTGATGCTTAGCGTATATACGTGAGGGTATTTCTGACCTGCGTATATACGTCGCAGTACGTCTCCGTGCCCGCAGGATCGGGGCGTTACAAAATAATAATGAGTTTTATGGATGAATTAAAGGATAAACTTACCTTAAAAGATAAAATTAAAAATAAAGTGAAAATATTTTGGGATTTTGGAAAACTTGAAGGAATTTGAAGTAGTATGGAATTTTTTAAAAATCAAGTCCAATTATTGACTCGTTTAATCTCTCTTCTGATTCAGACTAATTCTCAAATATTGAATTGTTTTATCATATCTAATATTATCTAGTGCATTGTGTAGGATCTTCTTCATGTTTTCCTCCATAAATGAAGCAAATATTGTAAGTTTTGAAATCACATTGAGTAAGGTAGTTTATTGTATTTTGATATTCAGTTTTATCATTTATATTGTCGCATTTTTATTAGCATACAATGCCAAATTCTTTTGACGACACTTAAAATGCATTGCCAAGAAGAATGTGTTGGAATATGAAGAATATAAATGTGAATCTTCGAATTAAATTATGGCGAGATCCGTTGATCGAATCAATTGGATGATGGTTAGAGTGTGTTCTCCTTCCATTGGGGATGAACGTGGTATATTCACATGTTCAATTCCGACTTCGAATGAATGAGATATTCAAGTCTAAAGATTGCCTAATTCAAAACAAAATGGGACTAAAGGTAGCTAAAAGCATTTAGTCCCACATTGACCGTGGGATGGAAGTTCGTGGTGTTTAAACAGAGAAAATTGAGAACAAAGGGCGTGCCCTTTGGGTACTTGGAGTTTTCGAGTGCGATTGGGAGGGAACTATGCCCGCGCAAGCGCGCGCGGCGGTCGGCTGGCGCCGGGTCCGGGTTCCCTACCCGCCTGGTTCTTTTTGAATCGGGTCTCGCGAGTATGGGTTGCGAGCATACCCGCTCCGCTATCCGGATCCGAACCGCCCCGCCAACGGACCCGCTCCGCGTCAGTTGGACAGCCAACAGTTGTGACTGTTGGGTGTGTAAGACAGCCAACAGTTGTGACTGTTGGGTGCATAAGTTGGATAGCCAACAGTTGTGACTGTTGGGTTCGTTGGGTTCGGACCCGTTAGCCCCTCCTGGAGCGCTATAAATAGCGCTCCGATCTCTGAATTGAAACACACAACAAAAATAACAAGCCAGCAGAGCAAGAAAGGAATCTGCCAAATTCAACAAAGGAGATTCTGCCAATTCAACAAAGGAGATTCTAGAGGGCTCAGAAAATTCAACAGATTCTTGAAATTGAAATAGAATTGTTGTCTGAATCTGAGACTTTTGAAGAAGAATATTCTTCAACCTTCCTTCGTCTTCTACAGTGGTGCTCAGTGGGTGCTCCTCCAAAGTAAAGGCAAATATTCACCCGAAATTTGTCCCGCTGTTTCAACGATCCTGTGAAGGTACTGGTTGACTATGGTTTGACCGTACGGTGATTTGTGCGGGGAACGTAATTGTCTTAAGGAGATTCGCTCTAAAAGCGTACCTCACTCCAAATACTGTATAATGAATTCATTTATTTATACAGGGGATATACTTAACAGTATATCGAGACTGATTCATATCAGTCTAATTGGTGTTTAACCAAGGAAGGAAATTGAAAGGTGGTTCTTAATTAAGGAACGTTCTATTGAACGGAAAACCTCCCACCTGATATTTGCCGACCTGGCCAATTAGATTGTTGATATTTCAGTGATCTTGAATAGTTGTCAGATTGATTCCTGTTAAGCAGAAACCAACAGAATGTTATGAATCAAAAGATATACGCTCATGATCGTATCAAATATTAGTTATAGCAAGTAGAAAATCTCTTTTTGTATAAAAAAAAATAAAATTTGTAATATATCTTGTTTAATAATCATCCCCTAAAACTAAAAATCCTTCTAATTTGCATTCTAGAAAAGAAATGTAGACAAAAGTAATATTTTTAGGGGTTAACTGTAGATACACCTCTTGTACTATACACATTAAAGCAGATATATCCTCTCAGCTCTTTTATTAGCAGACAAATCCACCTGCTTTCATGTTTTTTTAATTCAAATTGGGTTAATTTCATATGGGAAGAGGGAAACAATTAATATATAAGGATAATATTGTCAAAAGGTAGTTAGAGAATTAAAAAATATGTAATTATCATCTCTAATCATTCTTTATATGCACATTAATCGAATATTAAAATTTTAAACTAGAATTTAATAATTCGTGCTGTCTGAAAAGGTAAGTCGGGATCATTAACAAATCAATCAAGACCAAACATGTTACATCGGTCGGATCTGCTAGCCCAGATTAAAAAAAAATTAAGTGCAATAGCATTTAAATCATATTCAGATTAACTTAAATCAACAGTCAGAAATTGTCTAATAGGATTAACAGTTTGGATTCGCTCTGAAATAAGTACAGATGTTTTTATAGTAATATGAATATGATTAAATGTGCTCTCTGCAAGATTCCTTGCATGCCCACAACAACAGCAGCAGCAGCAATAGCTAAGCCATATGTCCTAAGTATTTGGTGTAGATTACATGAACCAAAAGAGAATCACACCGGATCGGGCACATGAATCAGCTTTTTTCACTCATTTCTATCGAGCAATATGTCTTCATTGGGACCTTTAGCCTCTATATCTTGTCGTATTATCTCCATCCATGTTTTCCTTCGGCCCCTCCGTGCTCTTTAAACTTGCCCTAAATTAATACGCTCTACTCGGCAGACTGGCGCATCTGTACTTTTACGTTGCACATGACCAAACCATCGTAGGCGATTTCTCTCATCTTCTCTTCAATAGAGGCTACACCTATCTTAGTACGAATATCCTCATTTCTCACCTTATCTCTCCGCGTGTTACCACACATCCAACGAAGCATGCGCATCTCTGCTACACTCATCTTATGGCGTGATCTCTCTTTATAGCCCAACATTCTGTGTCATATAACAAAGCTGGCCTAATAGCACTCCGATAAAACTTTCCCTTCAATCATAATGGAATATTACGATCACATAAAACTCCTGTTGCGCTCCTCCATTTCAACCAGCCAACTTAAATCCTATGGTTGACATCACTATCAATCTCACAATCCTTTTATATAATAGAACCCAAGTACTTAAAATGACTACTCATCGGTATTTCTTGTCCATCTAATCTCACAATACTATAATCTTGGATTCCCTGCTTACTAATTTACACTCCATATACTATGTTTTGACCCTACTTAATCTAAAACCTCGAGATTCTAGAGTTTGCCTCCATAACACCAATTTGGCATTTACCCTATCTCTCGTCTCATCGACTAGCACAATATCATCAGCAAATAGCATACACCACGTATCTCATCCTGAATAGCTCTAGTGAGTTCATTCATCACTATGGCAAATAAGAATGGACTCAGTGCAGATTCTTGATGCAATCCAATTGTGATAGAAAATTACTTGTTATCCCTCCACAAGTTCTGACATTTGCCACTACTCCATCGTACATATCCTTGATTATGCTAATATATTTGATTATGACTCCCTTTTTCATCAATGTCCACCATAAATACCTCTCTTGGCACCTTATCATAAGTTTTTTCTAAATCAATAAAGACCACATGTAAATTTCTCTTTCTCTCTCGAAGTCGCTCTATGAGTTGACGAAGCAAATGAACAGCCTCTGTCGTCGATCACCCCGGCATGAAACCACACTGGATATCTGATATTGTAACATTCTGTCTTAACCTGTGTTCAATTACCCTTTCCTAAAACTTCATGGTGTGACACATAAGTTTTATTTTACGATAGTTTGAACAACTTTGGTGTCACCCTTGTTCTTATAGAGAGGTATTAAGGTACTCTTCCTCTACTCATTGCATGCCCACAACCAATTACATATTTACTTATTTATATACTTTCCTTTCAATTTTTTCTAATCATTTTCTTCTCTTTTCTCTCTTTTATCTCTCCTCGTTTTTTTGAGAGCCACGTCACCAATATTTTTACTGCGCGGCAGCCAAAATCCCCGCCGGGGATAGGGGTGGCCACCGGGGCGGGTCGACCCGCGTCGACCCGCCCCGACCCGTACTGTGCGACTCGTCGGAGTCGCACAGACGGGTTGACGGGTCAACCCGTACCCGCCCCGTTAAGGGGCGGGTCCAAACGGGTTGACCCTTCCCGTGGTCACGGGACGAATCCGATTCGTCCCGTGACGAATCACGGGACGAGTCGGGGAAAATTTCCCCGACCCCCCCTTCTTATTATTTTTTTTTAGTCCAATAATTTTTTAAGAACGTTAGAGGGGAAAATTATTCTGCGCCCCCTATATTAAAAATGTTTTTGTTTTAAACCCTCAACGGCTCAAATTGAGCCGTTGGCCCATTAAAAAATAAAAAAATAAAACCCTAACCTCTAATCCTCTATAAATACCCTCTACCCTCATTCATTTTCATCTCACATTCTCACTTCATCTCAACTCTCTCTCTTCTATTTTCATCCTCTAATTCACTCTTATTCTCTTACAATTACAAATCTCTACCAACTTTCATCTAGTCTAATGGAGCCCAACTGGAGTACTGGCGGTTCCTCATCCGAAGCCGGTGGTAGCTCTTCATCAACACACAATCCGTCAGCTGCCGCACCTTACACCGATGTTTGCGGTAGCTCATCGTCAGCATATACCGCTTACCCACCATACAGCTATGCTCCACCAACATCCGCATTTGCTCCCTATCACAGTTCGTCAAGCTATGCATTTGACTACAGTGGTTATGCACCATATACACATGCTGCATATGCCGTGATAGTGGTACAGGTCGGCATTCTATTTCCTTCCCTCCTCAATATGTCTCATATTCTCAACTTTTAATGTCAACATCACCAATGCACGCACAATCTCTGGCTCCTTTTTTTACTGAAACACAAGAACAACACGATACACAACCAACACAGCATGACACTATTGTTCCAGAAACACAACAACCTGAACCAACTAGCACAAGCACAACCACTAAAGAAAGAGCCAAAACTTCTGCAGTGTGAAACCATTTTGTCTTAAAAATTGTTGAAGGTAGAAGAAAGGTAGAATGTAAGTACTGTCATCAACTATTTGATCATAAAGAAGGATACGGTACTGGTGTTCTTAATAAACACTATGAAAAAAGCATGCTAAAAGTCACGGTTTACCACCACAACAAGCACAAATATTAGCTGATTCAGGCACACTCTGCACTTGGAGATATAAGCCTGAAGTAAATAAACATAAGTTAGCTGAATTTATTGTTCGAGCAGAACTTCCATTTTGTTTTACTGAATCAGATGCATTAGTTGATTATCTTAAATCTGTTTTTGCTCCTGATTATAAGAGAATTAGCAGACAAACTATAACTAGAGAAATTGAAGATTTATTTGTAAATAGAAAAAATATTTTGAAGGCTCTTTTTACTAGTGATGCTAGAAAAATTTCATTAACTTCCGATATATGGGAAGCTCTTAATCTTATTCATTATTTATGTGTTACTGCTCACTTTATTGATGAAATTGAATTTTACAAAACGTATTTTATCATTTTCTAAATTTTCTGAGAGACATTCTGCTACAAATGTAACAAATTCAATTTTTCTTACTTGTAGAAATTATGGTATAGAAAATAAAATATTTTCTATTTCTTTTGATAATGCAAGTGAAAATACTGCTTCAATAAGACAATTGAAAACGATATTAGATCCAATTTTAAATGGTAAACTTTTTCATGTTAGATGTGTTTGCCATATATTGAATTTATGTGTACAAGATGTCTAAAACTCTTAGACAAATATATTTATAAAGTTAAGAAATTATTTTACATATAAAACACAGTGGACCTAGGAGACAATCTTTTAAAGTTACTGCCGACAATGTGGACTAAAGGAAAAACTGCTCCAAGCAGATGTGAAAACTCGTTGGAATTCAAGCTACTATATGATTAAAGATTGCATTCCTTTTAAACAAGCAATTCAATTTTTTACAATAAATGAATGTTCATCTCTTTATATTAGTGATGAAGAGTGGAAATTATATGAAAATTTTTGTACTTTTCTAGAAAAATTTGACACTGCCACAAAAGCACTTTCTGGTACGTATTATCCCACATGTAACTTAGTTTTTTATAATCTTAATGAAATTGCTCAAGTATTTGCTGCATATAGAGATGATGATAGTCTTGAAGAGGCTATACATGATATGGAAGAAAAATTTCGAAAATATTTTGAAAATATGCCTTTTTTATTTTACTTAGCTGCAATTATGGATCCTAGAATTAAAATAGATAATTTAAAACTTTTATTATCTAATTTTATTTTATGTTTAATTATGAACAAGATGTAGATAAATTACTTTTAGAAATTAGATCTCTTTTAGAAGAAATGTACTCATTGTACAGAGATGAGTTATTTCCACCTTCTTCTTCTGAATTTAGGGCACCTACACCATCACAAACTTCTTCTAGTAGTCTAGGTAAAAGATTATCTAATTTTAAAAGTATACTTTCCTCTAATACTAGAAAGAAACACTCTTCAGGAGCAGGTTCATTTGATGAACTTAATTTATATTTGAACACAATGCCTGCTGAAATAATGAAAATGATGATGAACCATGGGAAACATTTGATGTTTTGTCGTGGTGGAAAGAACAGAGAAAACAATTTCCTGTTCTTTCTACCATGGCCCAGATATACTAACACCTCCGGCCTCTACAGTAGTGTCCGAGAGCGCGTTTTCTGCAGGTGGTAGAGTTTTGATACCCTGGAGGAGCAGGCTGACGCCGAAACACTTGGAGATGGCGGTTTGCTTAAAGGACTGGTTCGATGCAGAAAGACGCACACAAGAAAAAGCTATTCTGGATGAAGAATTTGAACAAGACGAGGATGACGAATAGAGAACCACCAGAGTTTTTTATATACATTGTATGAGATGAGCACCAGAGTTTTGTTATGTATACGAGTTGAGTTTATGTACATTGTATATGTGATGAGCAATGTATATGATTTTTTCATATTAATAAAATAATTTGCCTTACAAAAAAACTTGTAATTAGTGAAAATCAATTCTATTTTTTTTTATAATTTTAGAAAATTTTTAAAATTTTTTCCTCTTTTTTTCCTATTTTTTCCTATTTTTTCCTATTTTCTTTTTTACTTTAAATTTTAAAATTTATGAATTATCGAATTAAAAAAAAAAAAAATAGGCGAGACGGGTCCAACCCGTCTCGCCGAATCCGGTAACGAATCGGGTCAGGAGACCCGATTCGTTACCCGGGATTTCAACCCGTCCCGTTTAACCCGTGACGAGACGGGTCCAACCCGTCTCGTCCGGGATTCGTTTGCCAGACGGGACGAATCAACCCGATTCGTCCCGTTGGCCACCCCTACCGGGGGATCCCGCCACTAACAACGGTTAGTTCACCGCCCCCCGCGTGACCCGTCGTTAGCTGGAGCGCGCCTAGTGTTCCCTGAATCCTTGAAGCGGTCCAGCTGGCACTTACCTTGGCACATGGCCAGCTGCCACCCTGTCGCTCGCTGGGCCCACTTTTGTGAATATCTTTACTACCCTAAACCTTTCCCTTTTATTTCTGCCGGCAAGCGATTTATTCCCATCGTCCAGGGAGGGTATCTGTGTAATTTGGTAAATCTGTATAAAAAAAAATACTGACGCCTGTGCTTTGCTTGCGTAAGGGGAGAAATCTTGAATGTACGGAGACATACGCTGGGCGTGTGAACGTGTAAGGTCAAAAAAAAAAAGAAAAAACCTACGCATGTTGTGGCTTTTTATCATATCAGTACCTGATTTAGTGAGATTAGTCAATCTCATACGCGCAAGTTGAGAGAACACAGAACTAGTAGTCAGAACCAAACACTTTGGAATTTGATAAGAGTTATATCTGAATAAATTTGACCTTTCAATAGGATACCAGGCTAATTTTTAGAGGGTGACATGTGAATCAACTTTATTTGATAAGTCAAAATAATATTACAGTATGTTCAGAAGATTTACATGAGAGAAGGAGATCCTAAGAAAAACAATAACACTCTTTAATAAGGTAAGAAATCAAAAGAAGTGGGCGAGATATAATAAGAACAACAAACAACGCATTATACTCTGAAGATTATAAGAGTATAGAAAATTCTCACTCAAGTGAGTGTTAAAAGTATAAGACTTTATACAAATTCAAGGAATAAAGATTCACTATCATAAATATTTAAAATCATTTTCTTTCGTCAGTCTCCTCCTCCTTTCTTCTCTCACATACTAATTTAATTCAATGAAGTTTTTTACTATACATCTCCATCTTTTGTACTTGCTTTTAGTTTTTTTTTTCCCCTTTTTTTTCTTCTAGCATTTTTAGATTGAACATGAGATTAACAAAAACAAAAACAAAAAAAGAGTAAATTTGAAACCAAGGGCGCAAAATATTATAATTTATAATCAGCCCCCTTCCCATTTTAAGTAACATTACCAAAAACATTGAACGCGCGCATTACGCGCCTTCATTATCTCCTTAATTAGAGCTCCAAGAGCTTAATTCAAATCCTTTTCTCCCTCAAAAAGAAATACTTTTCTTTTCTTTTCTTTTTACGAAGATAGATGATGTGTGATCGCGATGATAGCGTGCACCGTTCTTCCTCCACAAAATTAAACAAAGGGTGAGTGAATCAGAGCACATTTAAACACAGCGAGCAGAGAAGAAAGCAGGGCTCTCCTCCTCCTCGTGAAAGTCCCCCCCCCCCCCCCCCCCCCCCCCCTCCTCTCATATATCTTGCAATCTACCCACATTCATTCACTCGTTCATTCTTTGTTTCGATCTCTGTCTATCTCTTTTGATGCTCTAAGTCTGTGTTATCGTTGCTTTGAAAAATTTCGAGTAATGGAGAACAAGCCCGATTACAGGGGCTTGATCGAGGCGGCGGTGGCGGCCGTCACCCCCACCACCAGCAGCTCTAGCTCCTCCGGATCCACCGTCGTGGGCCGAAAGTCTGACGCCGGCCTCGCCGACCGCCGGACCCACTCCAGCGAGCTCCCCCTGGGCCCCACCGGGTCAAGAGCCCCCAAGCCCGTCCACCGGCGATCCGGTCCGGCGCATTGTTCTACAGCACCACCGCCACCAGCTCCCCTGCCTCCACCGGCCTTCTGCCGGCGGGAAACATCTGCCCTTCCGGCAAGATCGGGCGCAGCCGGAGCTCGTCCACCTCCCGCAGTGACGTGCTGGGGTCAGGGGCTGGAAACTATGGTCATGGAAGTGTCGTCAGGGGCGGAGGAGGCGGCCGTGAGGCCCAGATGGCCGGAGTGGAGAGGGCGATGGTGAGCTCGGATCCGGAGGAGGTGAAGAGGATCGGGAACGAGAGGTACAAAAGAGGGCAGTTCAGGGAGGCTCTGAAGATTTACGACCGGGCGATTTCGATGTGCCCGGAGAATGCCGCCTACAGGACGAACCGGGCGGCGGCTCTGGCGGCGCTGAGGAGGCCGGGGGAGGCCGTGACGGAGTGCCTGGAGTCTCTCAAGATCAACCCCGCCTTCGGCCGTGCCCACCAGAGGTTGGCCTCTCTCTATCTCAGGTGACCGAGCTATGCTTTGATCATTCTGATAGAAATTTCACAGATATTTGAAACACACTGTCTTGATAATTTTAGTCATGGCATTTTATGTCGATTTGTCGCAGATTAGGACAAGTAGAGAACGCTGTCAGGCACATCTTCTTGGTTGCCCAGCAGCCAGATTCTGCCGAGCTGCAGAAGCTGCAAGCAGTGGAGAGGCACCTGGCGAACTGTGCGGATGCGCGTAAGATTGGAGACTGGAGGAGCGCGTTGAGGGAGACCGATGCTGCCATTTCCGCAGGAGCTGACTCTTCCCCTCTGGTAAACTTCTCACATTTGCAATTAGCATCGCCAAATTCATTCACGATTGACGAACCAGTAAGAAGCCATTGCTGAAAACCTGCAGCTAGTTGCATCCAGAGCAGAAGCCCTCCTCCGTCTTCATCACCTAGACGAGGCTGATTCAGCCATCTACAACGCGATCAAGCTTGAGAGCTCGTCCGCGTCCTGCTCCTTGAGCAACTTCTTTGGTATGCTCTCCAACTCTTATATGCACATCGTTCGTGCCCAAGTCGATATGGCACTAGGCAGATTTGAGAATGCGGTTGCCGCGGCTGAGAAAGCCAGGCAGATTGATCCTGGTAATGTGGAGATCATGAAGATTCTGAACAATGTGAAACTGGTTGCTAGAGCTCGAGCCAAAGGGAACGAGCTTTTCAATTTAGGCAAGTTCGCAGAGGCTTGTATAGCATACGGGGAGGGGCTCATGTATGACCCTTCGAATTCTGTCCTCTATTGCAATAGAGCTGCCTGTAGGTCGAAGCTTGGACAGTGGGAGAGGTCGGTCGAGGACTGCAATGAAGCCCTCAGTATCAAACCGAACTACACCAAGGCTCTTCTCAGGCGAGCCGAATCTAATGGCAAGGTGAATCATTGACTGTTTTATGTGACAATAGTTTTGTGGCTCGTCTAATGTTAAGTTTGTTATCGGATTCAGCTCGAGCGATGCTCTGAATCAGTGCGAGACTATGAGGTCCTGAGGAACGAACTTCCGGAGATGCTAAGGTGGCTGAAGCTCTTCTTCAAGCCCAAGTGTCGTTGAAGACATCGCAAGGCACGGATATATCTAACATGAAGTTTAGAGGGCAGGTTGAGGTGATTACTGGATTGGATCAGTTTCATGCAGCAATCACTCTACCTGGTAATCTCTTTTTTCCTTATTCTTTCTGAAAATTTGTGAACTTTTGCTCAATGATTACTGTTCTTTGAAGTTTATGGATTGTTTGTGCATCAAACTTATGAACTATATCTATACTCCACACCTGTTCATGAAAAGTTATTGATGATCCTAATATCTTGAAATTTCATGAATGTTATGTGTGAGAAATAACCACACCATTTTCCTCTCTAATTCTAGACTCTCTCCCAACTTTGCCATGTTGCGATATGAGCTTGTTTGATGCAAATGTGCAAATGTGCTCCCAATTGCAAGTATCCACATTGATTTAATGGACAATGCAGCTACCTATTTCTGATCTTTAAATGAGTCGCCATTCTTGTTATGGTCCTCACTCAACCATATCGGTGCTTGCCATCCATATCTTCACATCAATCAATTTTCAATCTCCATGTCGACTGCCTGAAACCTCTCTTCTTGTTTCCTTTGCCATGACAGTATATAACTTTTACAACTGCGATAAAAAGTAAGACTTGTTCTCAATTTCAGGAGTATGTGTAGTCCATTTCATGGTGGCATCGAACCAGCATTGCATCCAGATAGCCCCATTTGTTGACGTGCTATGTAAAAGATACCCTTCTGTAACTTTTCTCAAGGTAAAACGAAAATCTTCGCACCACCTGCAATCTACAATATCTGAAATCTTTTGTGCTGATTCTTCGTATTTGTGGGCTGAAGGTGGATGTCAATGAGCGCCCGGCCGTCTCAAAGGCGGAGAATGTGAAGGCCGTGCCGACATTCAAGATCTACAAGAACGGGATACGGGTGAAGGAGATGATTTGCCCTACACACCAGGTGTTGGAGTTCTCAGTGAGGCACTATGGCATGTGATATTGGAATGTGATGGGCTTAATTCTTGAAGGACAAACCCCAAGTGCATACAAATGACAACTAGTATCCCAATTTGGCTAGTGTAACTGTGATGCCCAAAGCCATGGCCAAACATAGAGAGAGGGGGAGAGGGTACCCTCTAGGCCTGTCAATGGGTCGTGTTTGGATCCGCACCTGATCCGAACAGGCCTGTTTAGTCAGGTCTGGTTAGATTTGTATACCCGCATACCTGAATAGGACCCAAACCTAATTACTCGATTAGTAAATGGGTCAAATCTGATTTTATTTGAACTATACCCGATTAAAACCTATACCCATTTAAGTAATTATATATTAATATTTAGAATGTTGTAGATTCTTATATTTGTTGTTTGAATTTTGCGGAACTTAGTTTGTGTCAAATATTTGTTGGATTTATCATATTTTAAGTTATGTTGTGGTATATTTGAATCAATAGTTATATATGTAGTTTGAATCAATGGTTTGTGGGAAGGATTGAACAAGCTAGAAGTGAATTGGCTCAGGTCGGATAGACGGGTCTGGACCTGTGACTAAATGAGAAGGATATGGACCTGTGACTAAATGAGAAGGGTATGAGAACAATGATTTTAGACTCGTGAGTAAACGGGTTGGGTCTGATACTAATAATATTAAACAGGTCTGGGTCTGATAATTCCCGGTACCATCTCGAACCTGATCGAGTGACAGGCCTACGGTACCCTCATGCCCTTTTCTTTTCCTTCCTTACCGTTTGCCTTCATAGTTGTTCCTTACCCTTCCTCACTTGATTCTTTCCATGGTCGTGTTTGGACCCTTTGCACACAGACTCACCATTCATTCTCTGAGAGAGAGAGAGAGAGGGAGGGAGGGATGACGATGATGGTGGTGTGTGTGTGTGTGTGTGTGTGTGTGTGTGTGTGTGTGTGTGTGAGAGAGAGAGAGAGAGAGAGAGAGAGAGAGAGAGGAGGAGGAGGAGGAGGAGGATGCTGGATGTGATGATGATGCTGTTGGTCCCGATTGCTGAAGTATGCCACTACAAGTTCTTTGAATAAACAGAGAAATATTCAGTTCTTTTATCATGGGAATCATTTGATTTTGCTCTTTTCGTGCAACTTTTTCGATTCTTTTTTGGACAAAATGCATCATGATCATGCGAGTTTCTTGTTGCAATTTGTTTAACAATCCCTATGTATAAAAAGTAAAAACAATCAAGCTTTCCCTTTGTAGTAATCTCTTGCCCTGTATATACAGTGAGATTCAGATCATTGTATACCAGAAGAAGGGGTATATTTTGTGGTTTATGTGATTAGGTAGAAGACGATTTATACTTTGTTTGTACAAGTACAAAGCTGTACTTGAATAGTCACATTCAAAACATGCCCACCATAAGTTTTGAGTGTGCGAGTCCAAAGCCACAAACCAATTTGGTTTCTTGTTCTTGTCACTTGCACTTTTATGTGAGAGTTCTTCTCATGCTTGCATGATTTTCTTGTGGACGTGGAGGAGAGTAGTGCAACAAGAAAACGAGGGTATTTAAGTGCAAAAATAGTGAAAGAAAAAGTGGGGAATATCCATTGAAGAGTATGTAATGAAACGGGGCTGTTTGGTTTCAAGGAAGTGGGTGAAAGTGGGAAGTGTTATTTTCGCTTCCAATGTTCATTCAAACACCGAAAAAGAAAATGAAAAAATCTCTTTTCTTTCTCTCTTTTACTTTTTACGCAACCATTTTTTTCACTATCAGGGTGCTGCAGTTAAATTTGTGATCATGTAAATCTTACTTGCATTTTAATTACAGTCCAATTTTTTTATAATTAATTTTTATTTTAATATTATTTTACAGTCAACTTTGTGGTCAACTTTTCCGCTTTTACTTTCACATTACTAACCAAACACCGGAAAACACAATATATTTTTTCACTTTCACTTCCTAATTACTAAGCAAACACCGAAAAAAATACACACAAATTCTCATTTTCTAAGTGTGTGTGTGTATATATATATATATATATATATATATATATATATATATATATACTTTTCACTGCCTCACTTTTGTCCACTTCCTTGAATCCAAACAGCCCCCCCTCGTGACATACCCTCTTCTTTTCCCATTCTTCCATGCCCGTAGACAACTGCATGGCCATGCCCCTTATGGAATTGAGGTCATTTACTTGTGCCCCCACAAATCATAGTTTCTAATTTCTATTCTAATTTCTATTGGGTGTAGAGAAGAAGAAAAGAATGATGCTCAAAATTTTTACCTATTATTTGGAAAGTTAGGAAGAAATCTGATTCAAGAATCAACACATGATATAACAAGTTTTTTTTTAAAGATAAAACCGTGAGGCAGTACTCATCTGGTGTTCCATTAATAAGAATTTAAGGAAACATTCCCACGAAAGAAGAGTACAAACTTGTATGAAACACACATACACAATTTGATTCTTTAAAGGGAAAAAAGAAAAAAGAAAAAATGAGGCATTTGGCATGCCCTTAGCGAAATCGTACTTCTTCCCTCCACCGCAGATATAATGTTTGCAACTCAAACTCGTCTAAGTTTCTAACCCTTGTCTGGATCTCTTGCCAGCACTAATGAGCACATGATATAAAGAGTTGTAAGTTGTTTTTTACTTACCAAACAAAAAAGCCTTTGACTAGAATGGGACTACTACCAGCTACTTGATTCTTGTCACAACTTGTCGTCATTTAACACTATTTGCAGATTAGATCACAATGAGTCTTTCATATATAATGCTATCTGTCTTTTAAGTTTGGTGAATTTAAATTATTACATAACGAACTATTTCTTGCATTTTAATTCAGAATTTTCCTATCCACGAAAACAGAAAGATTCGGACTCACAACCTGTCACGAGGAATTAGCTGTTAACACAAATCCATATGTTCACGCATCTATTAACTCTAAAAAACAAGCACAGACCTAAGGAGGTGCAAGTAGCTAGTTTTCTTGCCAAACTATCTAAAAAATCTTCCAAAATCTCACTCTTCATATTAAAAATGTTAATGGAAATGATAGAAGAAGATGATGATGACGACTAATCAACACCTGACCTCTCCTTGTTAAAAACTCCCTTTCTCTGTATCAAGGACAAACAGCAAAGTGAGGCTGGTTGTCGTCAAAGAAAAAAGGCTGGAAACAACATGGGCCATCAGCCATCTGTAACCTGTTCAAATCATCATCAATTCCACTGTTTCCAGCTTTCCTTTATTCCATTCCCCTCTCTCCGTTCTCCTGGAAACTGACATCTAAAAGGGAAGCAGACATGAAATTAGGTCACAGTGAAACCAATTTGACCTACTTCTGTAGTTCTCATCTACTTTGTTAGCAAGCAAGTAAGAATTTGACCCACTAATTTAGTTTTAATGAAGTCAACAACAAGGCTAAAATTCACTATCATGGACTTTCAGCCGCAACGGCAGCAGTGATTGTCAAGTACCAAGCCCATGAATGCCTGAGACCATATAGGATATCTAATGGGCTTAAGCTTTAAGGCCCAAGCTTTTTGAAAGGCCCAACACCAGACCAATTAAAAAGAAAACCTATATATAGGGAAATTCTTCGCATGAGAAATTCTTTGATGACTTTGAAAAGAAATGATAAAATAGCCAGAACATTGAGTTAGATCCAGAAAGACATTTTTGGAGAAGTTCAAAACAATCACTCCTTAATAATTGGGATAACACTACCAATAAACTTAGCTCCGATGGTAGCAACATTCCTGTTGTCTGGCTATATTTCAAGATTTGTTATTGTTTATAAATAGATGAATAAATTTAATTTGAACGTGTTAATGAATAATGAACGTGAATCATAATTTATAATAGTAAAATAAAGATGGCAGAATAATCAAATATTCTACCAAAATGTCACCATGGGCTCAAACATGACCCAATGAGAACAGGGCCCAAAAAGTTTGGCCCATGTCATGCTAAAATTTTTTTTTAATAGAAGCTTTGAAATTAGTTGACATTGAGGTCTCCATTGACTCTATCTTTGTTTAAACAATGATCTTGCCGAATCTTTAGGGAATAAATTATAATTAATATACATAGGTCACATCTTAATTATGTTTTAATTGCAACATATAAGTTAGGCCAAACAAATAAAAGACCTTGATCAAAAGCAGACTGCTCCCATTCAAATTAAGGGCACTGGTTCATTCAAAAGGGACCAATCTGCCCCTTTAAGGTGAAGGCTATTTCCCTTAAAAACCTTATATATCTAGAAATGTCATTTTTCTATATATATCATTTTTCTTTCAATAAATAATAAAATCTAGAAATGTCATTTCCATATATATCATTTTTTTTTGACTAAAATATTGTTGCCTAACTTTTCTATCGGCCAAACAGGCCCAAAAAGAATTCAACTCTTATACAGAGTCTTATCTCTCAGGGCAACATGCTTGTAGCCTAACTTCCCCCAAATTTTCTTCTATTTTTCTTTTCCAATGTCCTTTAATTATCTTATCATGCAACAATTTTAGTAAAACATAGCCCACCTCAAAATTCAAAGCCTAACATATTAAATTTTGTAGTTGAACTCAATCTAAACTCGAATCCTTGACACAAACAGACAACCTCTCAATGCTTGATATCAAAGCTTCTTAGATCTCAAGTCAACATATAGCCTCACTTCCTCTCAATATTTTTAAAAAAAATTCTCCTTGCCAATGTCCTTTTAATTATTCTATTACACAACAATATTTTAGTTAAAAAAAATCCACCTCAAAATTCAAACCCTAAATATAGAATTTTGTTATTTGAACTCAATCAAACCTCAAAGGGTACCTACAATACTTCTCATCCTCGACACAAAGGAACAACCTCTCATATGCCATTCCCATTTTGCCAGCCGTGAACATACTTGATGCATACTCCCTGCATTTGCTCCCTCTCTCAGCCAGCCGGCTCCTCCCCTCCGCCACCGCCATCTCCATCGCCTCGATCAGTTCCTCCACATTCGGGCGAACGTGAATCCGAACTCATCGTCGACCACGATAGTCCCCTTGATGCTAGGGAACCTCGTCGCCATGACCGGCTTCGCGCATTGCATTGCCTCCATCAGTGTTAGGTCTAGTCCTTGCGGCCGAAGGGTCGGATTCACGAAGATGTCGATAGAGTTGTAGAATGCTTTGAGCTTGGACGGGGCCAGTGCGCCGAGGGTGATCACGTTGGGGCCGAGATCGACGTATCGCTGCGCCCACGGCCCCGCTCCGGCGATCACTAGGTAGACTCTTGGATGGAGTTTGATGAGCTCGGAGAATGCTTGGAACAGTAGAGGATGTCCTAAAAATGTAACACAAATGTCATCAACATATCGATTGTTTTTACTTAACACGTGCATTGCATGTACCAGAAATCTATGACATACCTTTGTCTTTGACCAGACGCCCTGCAATGCCCATGACAACTGTGGCATCGTTGGGTACCCCGATCTCTGACCGGAACTTCTCACCGAGCTCATGGTCGGGGCCGAACTCGTCCTCGTCAACGCCGTTTAGTATGACGTGCACTCTCCCCTTCGGTATCTGATACACATCGCGCAGCATCTCCCCGGTGCTGTCGCTGATAGCGACGTGGTGCGCGTAGCTCTTGAAGAATCTGATTTCGTCGAGCACCTTGAAGATGGCGGCGCCCAGGGTGTGGTTGAAAGAGGGGCTGACCGGTTCGCCGGGCCCTCGGATTAGGTCTTGGTGGATGGCTGAGTGCAGGCCTTCAAGGGAGATGCCGTGCCATGAGACCACTAGATTGGGCACTCGGCTAGCAAACCTGCTTCGTACACCCAACATTGAGAATTTGACTGTCCGGAAATGAGTTCCACCGAAAACAAAATCATTGGTCGGAAATCGAGCTCCAGGAAATCACTTACCTATGGTGAAGTGCCACGCTTTCGGAGTGCACAACGTCGAAGGGCTCCACGAGGTTCTCGGCCTCGTACAAGGCCCATGCATCCTCGCACCGCCACCGGCCCGGTGGGCCTTTCAGGAAGTGAAGTTTCGGAAACTCCGCGGAAGTGGGAAGGTTGTTTTCCTTCAGAGGCGGAGCGGAAGTGAAACATGAATCCGGTGACCCCGACGGGCGAGCGCGGAGTGGAGAGTCAGCGCGTGCCGCTCCATACCGCCAGGGGCCGAAGCGACGGGCCACTTACGGGAGAAAACTGCGATTTTGAGAGAAGTAGGGGGAGGCCGGTCCCACGGGAAGGCGAGCGAGTTCCATGAGAAGTGGGCATCGCGGAGGTCGCCCGAAAATGACCTGGAAGTAGTGGAAGTGTGGCAAGGTGAGGAGAAAGTGGAGGGAGGTGAGTGCAAGAGGAGTAGGATGGCTCGCAGAGAGATGATGAGGAGGGAGAGGAGAAAAGTGGGGATATGATTGAGGAAAGGGGAGAGAGGGGATTTCTTGGGCCTAGAGTTGGGAGCATTTTGTGCCATTATTTTGGAAGTGAGAAGGGAAAAAATTTTTGTGGGGAGTTTAGTTTTTTGAGGAAGTGCGGATTTGAGATGGGAGGAGGTGAGGGAAAACGTGAGTGCGTTTCTCACGGTTTCACCTCGTGAGTGCGTTTCTCTCAAACTTCTGTTGAATGAAATCTATGGGTTTGAAATTAGGTTTTTGAGTTGGAGGAATGTTTTCTATGTGTTTTACCTTTGTGAGTGGTGTTAGGCTTTCATTGCTTCAAGTTATTGTTGTTTTAACTGTGATGTGTGTTTTATAATAATTTATAAATCATTTGAATGGTTGTGATTGATCAAGGTTTGTGGAGAAAATTTGTGGAAGTTTTGAAGCAACAAAGGAAGGAAAGGCAACGGGGTTCGAGATTGGTTTACGATGAAAGAACTGATCATTCATGAATGTTATTATTATAGCACCATTTTAAAAAAAATTATTTGTTCTATTAAAATCAGTAGAAAATTCTTTTACTCTTAAAAAAAAACACGTATTATTGTAAATTTTAGGGAATATAGTCGGTGATGACATGACGGTGATTGGGATGGGCTTGATTGGGCTGATTTAAGCGTTAAAGCCCATATATATATGCCTTGTCGGGTAGATGGGCTGGGTCATTTTAAATATTGTTCTTCTTCTTTTTTGCGCTTGTTGATTGGTTACATTTCTTGTTAGCATTGTACATGCTTAGACCTTGCCCACATATTGGGCTCAAATATCTTGGATGTAGTCTCTAACCGTGGCCCTTTGGCTAGACCTTGTCCGCATATATCCACATATATATTGTGGATGCATAAATATTTCAATTTGTAAATGCTGGAAATGTTTTGGCTCAATATCTGGATTTTTTTTTTAAAATTTTAATATTAAGCCGCAATTGGACTTAAATCTAAAACTCCAATCCACTCCCACTTCTTTACCCATAAGTCAGGCCTCACTGAGAAAATTCAGATTTTGTACTTAAAATTTAGCTAAGATTCGGATTCAGATACCATCTCCTTAAACTTAAACCAAGAACGTTCACATAAAAAAGTTAAAGATCAAAAATAGTAGAATTCTGTGCAAATAATAAACCACCATAAAGATGAATTTTTTTTCCATATAATTTTGTTTATATACATGGTTGTGGAACCCACCACACCTCACATGGCCCATGATCCAAACCCCTGCGGCCAGGAGTCACAGAATAAAGTGCATGGCGCAGAAAGTGAACCAAATCCCACCCTTTTCCAATAAACTATTCAATTATCCCTAAAATTAGATACAAATAAAAATTAAAAGGACTTCAATTAACAAATTTTCTAAAAGAAAAAGTGAAAAGGGGAATTCCTATTTGCACACTCGCCCCTCCCCCACTCGAATGCGCTCCACGTCTCAAAGTTCTTCTCACTTTCTTGCAACTTACCCCTGCAAAAAAGAAAATTTCACCCAATTTACAAAAAGGCCCTCACGTTTTTCTCAATTCTTGTAAATTAAGGTCCGTACCAGAATTTTTGCAGTGACTTTTGGGGTAAGATTGTCTTCTCCAGGGCAAAGAACCCTAAAAATAATGGTTCATGGTTTGCCAATTTTCCTTGCCAAGAGGGAAAAAAAAGAATTACAAATGAAAAATACAGATTTTCACATGAAATTAAGCAACCCCCATTGAGCTTGGAAAGTCAATGAAAATAGGAAAATCAAGTACCACAAGCTCCCCAGCTCCTTCTTGTGTCCCTGATTCATGAAAAAGTTTCCCATTAGATTATCAAAAAATAATTAAAATCTTATCTTATCTTAAAAGGAGTATGAACAATTAATTAGACAATTCACATGCTCTTTAATTGATTGGTGCGCACTTATTCTATGTAAAGATGCAATGCTATCTTATGCTTGTATCATCACTAAGCCTGCACTGGTGCAACATCACTGTGGTAAGCTTGCATTTGCTTTGTTTCAAGTGGAGTAATTTTGATCAAGTGTTACTTATAAAACTTAGTTATGTCAAAGTGCTTTCTTGACATTTTTTGTCTTCCTCTCTTTCCATGCATGCATGCTAGAAAAAGAAGAGAGAAGAATTATAATATTTTGATGTTAGGAATTCTACATTTTTTTTTATTTAATTTCATGTACAATATATAATGTAAGAAGCCGAGGCTATGGGAAACGAAAGCTCTGTACCTTGGGCGCAGAGGAAGTGAGTGATGAGACGGAGGCGGTTGACGTCGTGAGGGTCGCCAGGCCGACATTATATGCCATCGTGCCGTCAGGCTGGTACAGCCCGTAATTCCGCTCCGACGCCGGTCCGGGCTTCATGTCCTCATTGAACAAGGCAAACAAGTAGACCTCCAGCCTCTGGCTAGGCCTCAAGGGAGTCCCTTGCCCTTGGAACTGCCTCAGCAACAAGTTCCTGTTGTAAGCCTTGGCATTCTCCACCGTCGCCCCGTACTCATCGGCGTCGCCCTTGGACGGCCAGCCGGTCTCGGAAACCCTAACCTCCACCCCACTGTACCCCAACCGCGCCACCGCGAACATCACGGCGTCGACTTGTGCGTACAACATGTTGTCGTAATGCAGTTCCGTGTGGGGGTCTACCATCCCCACACTGGGGTTGCCCAGCACATACTCCAGCGGAATTCGGGTCGGGTCATCCTTGTATGCAAAGTAGGGGTAAGCATTGATCCAGAACGGCGAATTAGTTTCGGCGAGAAATCGGAGGAACGGCGCCATCAGGCTAACCAGTTCCGGCTCAAATGACCCAAGAGAGGGTGGGTACGAGTTTTGTAGCACGGCCAGGAGTTTGCACTAGAAATGTGGATGGAGGAGTCGAGCCCAAGCCCAGCCAAGGCTTGGTGGATGGCCGACATTGCGGGCACGAGGTTCGACATGAGGTTCTCGTCGCCGGAGGTGTACACCTCGTTGCCAACGGCGATCCCCGTGATTCTTGTCGAGGGGACGTAGGGTTTGATGTTGGTCTCAACCCATTGGAGCGCTTGCTGCGCGTCTGTGAGCTGCGCGATTGACTCGTTGGGCACGGTCACAATGAGCTCGATCCCGGAGTTGGCGAAGGCAGTCAGGACCTGGGGGTTCGTGTCGTAGATCCGAGTTTTGGTGATCTTGAGAGACGAGAGAAGCACGAGTACTTCATGAGGTGAGGGGAGGTTGTTGGCTACTTGGCCGTAGTTGATGCCTAGAGTGGAGCCTTGCTGGATGAATCCAAATTCTATTATAAAGACAAGAGATATAACCGTGTTAGAACACATATAAAATAGAGAGACTCACTGTTTTCGATCACAGCTATTCATTAGAACAAGCACCTGAGGAAAGCAGATGGAAGACAAGGACAAGGGGGAGAATCCTTGATTGCAAGAAGGTGAAGGCATCCATATGTGGAGAAGGAGAGGGGAGGGGAGAGAGGGCAAGAGAGAGGGGGATTTAAAGAGAAGAGAGAATGTGTAGAGAGAGGGAGAAGATCTAAGAAGAAGAGAAGGAAGGTCGAAGACTCTTCCTCCCAATTCCTTTCTTTACTTGTGTGGGAGTTTGGTGAAGGGGAAGCTAGGTTTGCCTTGTCCATGAGCTAGCATGAGAGTTGAGGCTAGATTTGTATTAGATTAATATGGTTGCTTTTGTGACATGGCTAGCTCGTGCTTGACTCGTGCATTGGGCTACTTTCTAGTTTATCTTTACAGCGACGCCATCTTCTGTCCTCTACTTTGAGAGAGAGAGAGGGAGGGAGGGCCAGCATTGATTCATTTTTCATTTCATTTTTATCTATGAATCTAACTAAAGTTGGTGCAACGAATGAAAATGACTCAAAGTGTGTGCTGGTTAGTACAATTTTAGCATTGAGGGCAGGGTGCCATGGTGCAATTCCTACGTGCCCAATGTCTCTCTATGAGAGAGTAAAGGTCAAGGCATCCACATGGGGGTCAATAACTCTCTCATAATGTGATCTCTCTTCTCTCTTTTTCTTCTGGATCCTCTTAAGTTTCAATCTTCAGTTTTCTTCTAATGGGGATGTCCTTGTTTTTGTTTTTAACTTTAAGGATAAAGTGAAAAATTCCACCAGCTTCCTTTTTCAGGAGGAAAATTAGACCTATTACGCTTTGTACCCATGGTATGTCTATCATTTTCAATCTTTACCTCTAACTCGTAGTTAGGATAAAAGGGGGAAAAAGGAAAATTAACTTGATTGACTTACTTCGTGAATTTAAAACACATTTTATGCATAAAATATTTGTTCCATAGTGATTTCTTCAGATTTTTGAGTGACAGTTCTTTTTTTTTTTAATTAAAAAAAGAATTCCTCTGCACTAGACTTTTGAATCTATTTTATTTATAATTGGGACTCGAGATCCTAAATTAGGCAGGCTTTAATTAGAACTACAGTTCAGATAAAATCGAGACAAATTGACATATAAGTCTAGTTTCGATCCTGAACCTCCTCTTCACATTTTAGACAACTAGAGACCTTTTTTTTTATAGCAAAATATCTCCAAAAATCTTCTGCAATCTATGGAAGTTGACTTCGCCTTACCCATAGGAAAATATTAATCTTTTGCATGTGTGATTAAATAAATTATTTTTCCTCACAGAAATAGAACAGAAGACTTTGGTCATAACATGCGAAATATGATAAGATGAATGAACTACAAGAGAATCAGTACAAGAACGTGTAAATTGTGATAGCAAAGTCGTAGATATATAACTTTTAATAGTCATAGTTACAAGAGAAACATTCTCACCTTTTACAGTAAAAATATTTGAAGTAACACCAAACAAATTATGTGAATCACGTGTGTTTCTCTCGCAAGTCTCACCCGACAAACCCAAATCGCTTTTGCTGTTCGTAAGCCATGAATCACACCATGCAACTTTTTATTCTCTTAATCTCTCATGCCATGCCAAGCATTATCTAAAATTTTCTAAGCACAAAGCATCAACCATCACCATTTGCTTCTATTTCAAACCGAAAGCTCAGGCAAACCCACAAATGGTAGGTAAAGAGACTGCAGTGTTGATCTCTGAGTCAGCTCGAGGACCAAGCCATGCATGAGTGCCAAGGGGTCAAATAAATCTCTCTAGGGTGCTTGGTGACACTACTGATATTGACTATTAATTTCAAAGTTTGGTAAGTCTAAAGTTTATTTTGTATCCTCTTTATATCCATGGTAATGATAAGGCAGATAGAAACATGATGATGACTTGAAATTTTATTATAGTGCAAGTGTGGGTATACCCTTGGCTTTGACTTGCAAGTACCGTGTAAACTATGAACTCTAAGGATATTAAGCCGGAATCACATCCAATTAATGTTTGGTGCACCACTAATCATCATCGTCGGCGCTTAATCAAAGTCTCCAAGCGGTTGATAGGATCATCAAAAGCCTATATTGTCGAGGATTACAGCTAATCAGTGGAAATCAAGCATGACTCCACCATCTCTTCCCTTTTCCCCCGCTTTTATTCCTGTTTAAAGAGGAGGTCATAATTATGACAGAAATCATGTCTTACACAATTCTAAGCAAATTTACTTCTGTATTACGGTAACGCACTTGGCCGTAGAATTCTCTCAAACAATTAACCCTAGAACTCTCCAATACAAATCAACTCTCTTGATTACAATTAGGGTGTAATCCAAATTCGAATCGAAATCCACTTCAAAACAGAACCTGAAACTAACTCGTATTGCGCAAAAAAAAATCAACGCACAGTCGACCGGCTCCATGCTAGCGGTTGATCGTCGATCGACCGCTACTTCAAACGTCCCTGTGCCGCTGTTGTGCAGACTCTCGGGTCGGTCGGTCGGTCGGTCGACCGATTGTCGTCTTCATCTTTTAAGCTTCTGGATGGTCGATCGGGCGGTCAACTGCTTGTTTTCTTCTCTCCAAATGTGCATACTTGTGCACATGCGGTGGATAGCGCGGTTGATCACCTTGCTTCTTCTTATATATTTTTTTAATGAATTTAAAAACTCTATCAATATTTTATCATCACCTTCTCCCCCATAATTCTCCATTTCTATGAAGATTTCTCAAATCTGAGTCGAGCACCACGAATTGCCAATTTCATCCTAGCAATTGGTTGCGTCATTACGACTGCCTACATACCACCTACCTAAGGGATCAAGCCACAGTTCATTCAAATGAGTTTCGAAAAGCTCAATTATCAACTGATATCAAATCTACAGTAATGAACCCAACTGGTTGAGTCATATGGATCTCACCATCACGATCACCGCGGAGAATAACGGTCTTCAATTTGAGCTGATTTAGCTCACCAACTTGAGATCCATGCTTCTTTACAACCCACTTTTGTGGATTCTTCTTGGTTCTTTTCGCTGCAATCAAATTAACGTGTTCAGCATTCAAACGACTACACGATCTCCACCCGGTGTCACATCCGGTGAAATCTCAATTGATACTGAACCAACTGGAGATGATGGTGTAGCATCAACTTTCACCCGCTGCGATGCATATTTGATCTTCATCTTCTCCACATGCTGAGTGATAGTAGACTTCAATAATGAAGCCTTATCAAATGTGACATATCTGCTCAACACGATCTTTTTATTTTCAGAGTCTCATAACTTGTAACCTTTCAAATTTCTTTTGATTCTCAAAAACATAATTTTTATTGCTTGCGGATTCAACTTGTCATGTTTGACTCCAAAGTAGGCCGGGCATCCAAATATCCACAGTACATTATAGTCTTGAGTAGCTCCACCCGACCAAGTACTAAACAGTGTTTTACCTCCTATCACAGTCGACGGTAACCCATTCATGAGATGACTAGCATACACTGAAATTTCAGCCTAAAATGATTTGAATAATGATGCATCAAACAACAATTACCGTTCTTCTCCAGTAAGGCACGATTCATCTCCTTAACCACCCGATCTATTTTTCAACTATAAAGTGAATATCAATACCATTGTTCTGACCAAATCGCAGGAGTCAATCCTTGCACTCCGTAATATGTCAAATTAGAGCACCTTGAGTTTCCTTCCAGTCTGTTTTCTATCAAAATTTTTCATTTTACGAATAAATTTAGGACTTCAAATTTTTGTCTCATAGGGTACACCCAACAATGCTTAGATATATCATCAACAAAAGAGACAAAATACCAATGACCTTCAAGAGGTGCACTCTTAGTAGGACCTCAAACATCAATGTGAAAACAATCAAGAAGACCTTCTAACCGGTGATTAACGGTGCCAAATTTCACTTTCGTCTTCTTGTCATATTCATAATATTCATCAAATTCCAAATTGCAGGTCAATGCACCTTCCAATAATCCTTACTTTTTCAAGCTTGCAAAGAATCCATGCCGACATGTCCGAGCCTCATTTGTCATAACCTAGTAGAATTTTCATCCAAACGTTCTGAAACTGTCAAATTTTCAATAACTGCACTACCCGTTAGGCAGTATAAGTTGTTGCATCGAATACCTTTTAGAGCAACTAATAAGCCACTGGACATCTTGAGAACGCCTTTTTTAAGAGTCTCTCTCAAGCCCTTCCGTCTCCAAAACTCCAACTGAGGTAAGATTCTTCTTCAACTGATGAACGTATCTCACATCCTTCAACTCTCTCACCATCCCCATCAGACAAGTTGATGCAAAGTGTACCTATCCCTTCAATCTGGCATATGTATCCATCTCCGAATGACACCAAGGCTCCATCTAGTTTTTCAAAACTAGCAAATCACTCTCGCTTGGGATAAACGTAATAGGTAGCACTCATATTCAAAATTCACTCAGATTTCTCTGAATAGAAAACTGTAAGAGTAATAGAGAGACAACTCTGAAGAGTCAGAATCAGTACTCTCACCCGCCTGTGCGATGTTTGTCTTTGATTTTAGTCCCTTCTCCTTCTTCAACCTTGGACAATGAATCTTTTAATGTCCTTCTTTCTTGTAGAAACACACTGGTTCTTTCTCAATTTGTCATTATCATTCTTAGACTTACCAACATCTTTCTTGCCCTTCTTATGATTGAAATCAATCTCTCTTGCAGTCAACGCTTCCTGTAACACCCCGCTCCCCGAATACGTACTTAGTTGCGTATTCGTATTTTCTGATCGTATTTTTTAATTTACTTCCTGTATTTGTTTTGTATTATGAATTCTTTATATGATCGTTTTGTCTTGGATCCGGATTCACGGACTCGGAGTCAGCCCTAGTCTGAACTGAGGACCAGATCCTAGGGTATTACTCGATTTGGTCTTTTTGGTATTTAGATTTGACCGATTTTAGTTTTAAACATAGTTCTCTAATATTTTAGATTTTCTATGATTTTCTAGAATTTTCCTGAATTAAATTGAAAATCTTCAAAACCGGCGTCGACCAGTGCCGCTGACCGATTCCCGGATTTTTAATTTACAAACGGAGTTGAATTTCAAGAAACGGCTTTCCCATAACTTCTTAAAATTATATTTTCTATCTAAATACTTTTTCTGAGAATTTTCTGATTTTATCAAAATCCGGCCAACCCGGTGTAGACCGATATTGACGGTTGACCTTATGATTTTTATCTTGAAAATGAGATTGAATTTCTGAAGACCGATTTCACTAAAAATCTTTATATAATATTTATTATTTTTGAGAATTTTGGGAAGCTTTCCTAACTACTTTATTTTTTGGACTTTCCGGAGTTTTCGGTGTTTTCCCAGATACCGGAATATTATCCAGATATTCTACTCTTCTCTTTTTCTCTCTCCTCGCTAGACGCGAGTTTCACCTACCTGGATTCTGCATTTAATGCAGAGATCCTCTCCATACTGCAGTTAATGCACTGCTAATCAACTCCAATCAAGTCAAATCTGGCTTTTTGTCCTTTCTGTTAAAAAGTAGATCTCGCGTTTTCCCCTCATGGACGTGGCTTTTAATCTCCGCGTCCAATTCTTTTGGCCTGGACGCAGCCTTTCTTTTGGTGAGACGCAGGTCTCATTTTGGGGTTTTGTGGGGTGGCATTATAATATAATATTTTCCCTTTATATATATAACCACCCCCCTTTTTTCTTCCTTCTCTTCATTTCTTTTTCTTTCTTCTTCCTTGGTTCCAACAGAGAACGCACCAGCAGCCATGGCCCTCCTTTGGCCAGCCACACTCCCATCTTTTCCACTCACCATCACCACCATTTCCACCCCAAATTCCACCACCTCTTTCTCCTCCATCTACTCCTCCATTCCAACAACAACAACCACAACACCACCTCCACCACCTTCTTCTTCCTCTTCTTTTCTACCAAATAACCCATTTCCATCACCACCTTCTCCACCCTCTCCACCACCACATACTCCACCTTGGCCACCAACGACTATGCCATCTCCTTCTCCTCGTCGTGCTCTTTTTGACGAGCTATAGCTTCGTTCTCCGAATCCTCGTTTTCAAAACTCCATTTTCACCATATGAACTACACTTGCACACCACAATTTGCTTGGGCTTGGGCTTGGCTTACCGGATTTCGGCCACCTCTGGCCGCCGCCGGCTACCACCCCCATCATCTTCTCAAGGGCCGGCCACCTCCATTGGATTGGGGCCGAGCTCTTCTTCGTCGGTAACATCTCCGATGATTATTCCGGTAATCGTTCACGATTATTCCGGTAATCATTACGGTGACGATTACAACGACAACAACTAACATCACCATCACCTCTACTATTTTCCACCACCATCTTCACTTCCACCATCACTTTCACCATCACAACATCACCTTTCCCTTCCTCTCTCCCTCTGTATATTGCTAACGCGGATCTCACTCCCGCGTCCAGGCAATTCCTAACGCGAGTCTTCACGTTCTTGGCATCTGTTTAACGCGGCCTTCGCGTTCTTGCATCAACACGACGCGGAGCTCATGCCCGCGTCTGTGACCTTCTCATGTCAACGCAACGCGGATCCCATTCCCGCGTTTGTGTTCTTCTTGTATTAACGTGACGCAGAACTCACGTCCGCGTCCGCGTTCTCCTCGAGTCCTGACTTGAACGCGGGTCTCGAACCCCGCGTTTGTGGCATCTACGCGACGCGACTCCCGCGTCTGCGACCCCGCGTCTCACTCTCAAAACCCGCGTCCTCCTGTGCACACTCTCTCTCCTTGTGCACACTCTCTCTCTCCATATACTTCTCTCTCTAGTTCTCTCTTTCTCTCTCCTCCCTCTCATTCTCTTTCTCTCTCTTGATTTTCTCCTCTCTCTATCACGTTCTCTTTAACGCGTTGACGCGTTGATTTTCTGAATTCCGGAGGTCGGGGATTTCACTATATTTTCGAGACTTAGGCGAGTGTTCTCGCTCTCGCCTCCATTTGGATTTCCCCGCTTCGTCGGGTCGACATGTATTTTATTCCATGTTTTCATGTATTATGTATTGGGCTGATTCCCTGTATTTGTGTATGGCCGAGTGCCAATGACTGGACCCTTCAGCCTCCGGTCTCTCACTATCTCGACGTGATTGGGACCGTCAGGTTTCTCTGGACCCTTCAGCCTCCGGTCTCTCACTATCTCGAAAGGGAAGTGATTGGGACCGTCAGGTCTCTCAGCTCCGCCTGGTTATCATGATCAGCGTTCAACGCTTTACCACTAGATTCGTCTAGGCGAGATGCTGCCGGATTTCCTACTTGCACCTTAAGCCGAGTTGTCCCGGTAACCTTGCCAGACGCTCCAGTGTTAAATACTGTTTGCTGTCTGTACACTCCAGCTTGCTCAGCTCTGCTTGATTGTGCTCAGCTACTATTCTAACACATGCCATGTATTTACATGATGTGTTAACACTTGACATGCCATGCCATTACTTCATACCTGTCTTTTACATGCTACTATATAACACCTGTTTGTATCACCTGTCAACTGATGTGTTATCACCTAACACCAGACATGCTACTACTTGGCAAGAACCCTTATTATGACATGATTTGCCACCGGACTAATATCAATCTCTTGACATGACTGGTTACCTGTCTAATATCACCATCTTGTCATGCTATCCCTTGACACCTGGCATGATATACTTGACCTGTGATTATCTCATTTACGGGAATACTATACTTGTTATCCTGTATTATATATACAGTGACCTGAATCTATAGTACTCATGTACTCCTGAACTCCTGATCATGTCTTGTACCTGCTATTCCCGTAAATTGATAATCACATATTAAATTCTAATAAGACAACTTGCACCCGGTTTGGGGGAAACTGATGGGCCCTGATTAATCATGTTTATGGTGGTCTTATCGAGCCGCGCGTGGCCACATTCTTGAGGGATCACCTGGCGGCCACCAGGGATTCCGTGGGGTGTGCTGGCACCCCTACTCCTGTCTATTCTTGCCGGGTATGCACACGCCCTAGGCCTATTTCTATGGGATCTGCGATACTCTATACATGTTCGGGCGTAAATAAGTCCCGGTACCTAGCGGTACGTTCCGGCTCAGCACCGGATACTCCTGGGCCGTTGTCCCGGACATGTACGGGGCCCATCCGAAACATGATTCATCGAACTTTATCAGTTTCCAAATAACTTGCTATATAAGTTGCGAGTGGACGTATGCGGAATGGGACACATACTGAAGCCTAGAACTTAGACGGCTCCAATTATAATAAGATGCTAATATACAATTTGATGTGCCATTTTGTAACTCGGGTTGTATGTGCTTGGATTATGGTGACATGGGATAAAAGTATATAGATGAGGGTTTCCTTATTTGGATTATTCCTTCGAGGTACTAATCTCATGGGGCCGTGACCTAAGCTTGTACAATCAGTTTTGCTCGTAATCGGTTTTATTCGGTTTTATCGGTTTTCATCGGTTTTATGTTAGTTTAGGAGATATCTGGTGTTGCCCTATCTACTTTACTTCTCATCTCTTTACCTTCTCTTATCTTATCATACCATGAGTAGTTCCTGCTTGATATCACTTGTTTTATATCTACTTGCTCCTGCATGCTTACTTATGCTCGCCACTTGGCATTGTATTACCACTCGCCTGGGGAGTTCTATCTGACTCCCCTGGATTCTCATGTTCAGGTCATGGAGCTTGGAGCGTGTTGATTCCCCAGTTGCTGATTAGAGTGGTGCAGCGGTAGCGTGGATCTCCAGCAGACCGCCCAGAGCTCTATCCTTCCAGGCCCCCTGTGTGCCTCTCGAGTTTTCCTTTTGTAAACTCGTGAGCGCCCTTTTGTACTGTTCATATATGTACATCTCTTTGTATTCTCGCATTTGCGCCTATCAGTGATGTAACATTCTTGTAATATTTATCACCTCTGGTGATAACTTTGAAATTGTACTCATATGTTGGAATGTATAATGCACCACTTGCTTCCGTACTCTGATTCTTGCCTGTACTGATGCTTAGCGTATATACGTGAGGGTATTTCTGACCTACGTATATACGTTGCAGTAACGTCTCCGTACCCTCAGGATCGGGGCGTTACACTTCCGCTATGGTGCTACTGGAAGAAGACGCGTTATTCGTACTCCTCACCTCGTGCTTCAGAAGAGTAGTCAACACATCATTGGAGTTAAGTGAAGACTTACCATTGATCAAGGTTCGAACGAATATCTCATACTCATCATCTAGAAAAGAGCTCAATAGAATCAACGTCTTGTCCTTGTCCTCGTCCTTAGTCACCTTATCGACATTAGCTAGTTCTGCAAGAATCTTAGTGTATTTGTTCATGTGATCAACAATGCAGATTCTTTTCTTAAATTAGAAGCGATAAAGCCTTCTCTTCAAATGTAAGCAATTTTTGATGCTCTTCGTCAAATACTTACTCTTAAGGGTCTCCCAAATCTTCTTTGCAGAAGTCTCTGTCATAACATGATACTTGATGTCTTATATCAAATAAGAACTAATGACGCCACACGCCGTCCTATTCATCTTGTTCCAATCTTTCTTTAAAGTCTCTGCTGGTTTCTCTTGCAAAAGTAGCGTGTCTTTCAAATTCTGTGTGATCAGTGTATCTATTACCTCGTATCTCCACATACCAAAGTTGTTCGTGCCTTCGAACCTCACCAGTGGATGTTCACAGTCTCTACCGTGGATTGATTACCCTTGGCCATCTCCTACAAAAAGCACCAAATACAATGTGGAAAACCAACATAAATATATTCAAATAGATAAAGATCACAAATTTACCTCAAGGTGAAACCTTAGATAAGTTTTTGAATGATCTACTCCACCTAAAAAATGATCCCAACGAATAGAACCAACGCTGTTCTGAGATTGACACATGACTTCACGAACAGTCTAACGTCACTCTGAGATCGACACACGATCTCTGCCGAAAAAACTACGATTCTCTTGGGATTGACACACGATCCATAGCCGAATCTGAGAAGCTTTGATACCACTTGTTGCGCCTTCCGGAGGAATCCAACACGTCAATCACCAAGATCAGTGTAACAACACCGAGTCAATCATGAATCAAAGAGAGAAAGCGAAAACAAACAATTTAATGAGGGTCGACAACTTGCCCACATTCTCAGGGCAGAAGGGAGAAGATTTTATTTAATCAACAGATTTATAAAGATTACAAATTGATCTAGCTGATCAAAAACTGATCCAAATAGAGAAACTGTACACTCGACAGTAGAATTCTCTCAAACAACTAACCTAAAACTCTCCAATACAAATAAACTCTCTTGGTTATAATTAAGGTGTAGAGACCCTCCTTATATGATCAAAAGAATAACCAATAGAAAAAAACTCAAATTTGGTTAGAAATCCGCTTCAAATAGAAACTCGACGCTAACTCAGATTGCGCAGAAAAACCGACGCATGGTCTATCGGGCAGTCGACTGAATTCATGCTAGCTGTTGATCTTCGATCGGACCGCTAGTTCAAACGTCTCTGTTACGCTGCTGTGCAGACTCTCAGGTCGGTCAACTTCCTGTTTTCTTCTTTTCAAACGTGCATGCCTTTGCACATGCAGTTGACCGGGCGGTCGACCGCCCTGCTTCTTCCTCTGCTTTTTCAACGAGTTTAAAAACTCAATCCAAGTTTTGTCATCTTCTTCTCCCCCACAACTCATTCATATTACTATGTTGTATCACGTCAGTGTAAACCATTTATATGTGACTGTGGAGCATATTTCGTTATTATCTTGATAATGAAAGTGGATAAATATTTTCATCTCAAAGGAAAAAAAAGGAGAACACTTGAGCCACATGAAACTTGGTACAAATTTCTAAATGTTGGATCGAATGTCACTAAACCTCCATGCTTTGCATGATGATCCAGTCAGAGAATCCTTAAACAAACTTTTCCATGTTTTAGAAACAAAGACCCTCATTCACAAAAAAACGCTAAAAAAAAGAACCAAAGAGCTCATATCACTTTAAGGAATGTTCAACCAAAATTCCCTATACTCTTTATTTATTTTTTCTCCTTTCTTTCCTTCCCAACAGCCATGCGACATTGTCACATTGTGATTGAGAGGAGAGGAAGCTTAGGAGGAAAGAGAGAAACAAACAGAGATTGAGGTGGATAAGGAGTGGATTACATGGCGACGGTGACGCGATTGACACTATGCTTTTCTTCTCTCTCTCTTTCTCCCCTTTTGTTGTCTTTTCGGCGGGAGCTAAAGATGTAGATTGGGGTGCGTGGTGGTGGGTTGGGGGGGGTGGGGGGGGGGGGGGGGGGGGGGGGGGTGGGGGGGGGGGGGTGGGGTTGGTGTCTAATTGTCTTAAAGGTGCAAAAGAAAGGTGGTGGTTGTTCTTGGAAGAGTTGAAAACTTTTGTTCTTAGAACATTTTCACTACAGTTTTTTATGTCCAGGCAATGTAATGGGTCCATCTAAAGTTTTATAAAAATATCCTCCACAATTGTGGGTCCCACACCGCCTTGGCACAAGCTCAGGTACGAGAAGCCTGAGCTTGTTCCAGGGCAAATTGATTTTTCTCAAAAAACATCCTGCTCTGCTTTTTGCCCTAGCACGGTTGAAATTGCTCTTAGGTTTATGTCTTGCCTCCATGGGATGCACTTTTGACGTGTCATGGATCCCCAATGTGTGGGAAACGTGTGTAATTATAGAGTTTGTCTTTCCCTCTCACTTTTTTGATGGCATGAAGCAATCTAGGGTAGTTTTGTTAATGGGATCCACATCATGATGATTGACGGACGCTTAGCCAATGTGACATGAATAAAACCATGTTTGCATTCTAAAATTAGACTGGGATTGATCTTGCAATCAAGCCTATTAAGCGGCCCAATCTCCGGCAAATAAGTTGGGCCAATTTATAAAAGAAGCCCAGCCCATAATCCACAATCCAACTAGAAATATTTCGGGTGATCCTCATTTTTCAATTAAGTTAGAACTTAAAATTTAACTAGTAAGTGTTGAAAATATAATTCAATTCCGGTTGTTAAATTCTATTTATTTAGGAAAAATAGATTGTAATAAAGTTTCTATTTATTTTGAGTTTCTAGTAATAGTAGGATTTGATTGTTATATTTTTTATAATGGTAGAGGATTGAAGAATTTGTATTCTTATAAATAAAGCACAAGAGTTTAATTTTGTATGAGAAAAAAATATAATCAAATTCAAAAGGCAAAAAAAAAAAAAAATTTTGTTTTCCCTTTGCAAATCTCTCTGCTCTCGTACCTTTTTATTCAAAAACAGTAAGGATCTAAACTTTATATTTCACAAATTCTAGTTCTGATTTTTTTTTTTTTTTTAATCTTTCTCTAAGTTAAGCAGAGTAGTTCCATTTATCTAACCGGTGGTATGGATAATTGGGCTTCTATAGTGTGGTCAGCTGCCGGGCACGGGCCAATGATGGGCCTTGGCCCATTTTTGATTTTGTCATCGTTAAGTCGGCCTTCATGGATAGACCCCAACAAAAAAAAAAGTAAAAGGAGGAGAAAATAGAGGAGAAAAAGAAAACGTATGCTACTCTCTCAAACTCATGTATGCTAGTTGAAACAAAAGCACATCTAGGTGCTAATCTCTCTCTCTCTCTCTCTCTCTCTCTCTCTCTCTCTCTCTCACACACACTCTCACACACACACACACACCACACACACACACACACACATGCATGCATCTCAAAGTTAGCATGTAGATATCATGATTATAACAAAGAATAATGCTATTCTCACACATGCATCTCAAAGTTAGCATGTAGATATCATGATTATAACAAAGAATAATGCTATTCTAACTGAAGGTTTCTGATTCAAATCTAAGTACTCAAGGTCTTCACGAACACGAAACAAAACAAACTGCGGCAGTCGTGCTCTCGATCAGTTTGATTTGAATCATGAACCCTTAGTAAGAAAAGCATTACTCAAAACTATTTTCTAGTCATTGATCTCCTAGCAACTCACACAGCTCCTCAAAAGATGGCCACATCTCAACCACCGTCTCATCACGCTCCCCTCCGGCCGCCACGGCAGTCGCGGTCTTGGCCTGCAGCTCTCTCTTCCTCCCAGTAACATGTTCCTTTCTCATCGTCCTCTTTGCCTCTCGCCCGTGCCGCCTCGCTGTGACGGAATCCTTCCCGGTGAACTTCTGGACCACCATTTTGAACTGCGACGCGTCAGCCTCCACAAACTGCGTCTCGATGATCCTCACCTTCATCGGCTGCTGCCGGTGAGCTCCGCCGCCACCGCCGTTCGACATGTCGAAAGGAATTTAAATTAAATTAGAGCTACAGTGTGACAAATTTTGTGATCTCTCTGGACTACTGTCTGCTTCTGTTTTCAGTTACAAGTCTTCTCCTCTCATGGTGAGAATTTATATGTGGTCATGCTGTTTAGATTTGTTTGAATGGCCGAGGGAGTTTGACAATGGTCTACGGAGAGATGTGGTCAAAAACTGAGCCGGAAAGAGAGGACTGGGGAGATGGTCAAATGATCTCAGTTCGTTATCTAATCAAAAGAGGATTGGTTTGGTTGGAAAAAAGTTTTTTTGGGGGACTCATTCAACAAAATTTGAATGGGTCCCACCAAAATTATTACTCACCTAAAGGCGTCTCTTGCTTGTTCTCCACTCATACATATGATGTGTTTTTTTTCCCTTTTCTTTCTTCTCGTTAGATTTATATTGCAGTCTCTTTTGCAACTGAGATTTTATCTTATAACTCGTGCACATTGCAAGGCAAATAGAATATTACAGTGGCAGTTGAATTTAATTCTGGGCCCTTTGTTTAAAAGATTTCATATGTATTGAATTTGAATTCACGGCTCTTTTTAACTATAGAGATTAGTTATAGTTCATGACACTGTAATTTCTAAGTATGGGGATTGTTTTGAGCTTTATCTTTCTGGTGTTTACTTAGTTTTTGCTGTATTTTCTTTTATTACTGTCTTTTAATGGAACCAGTAGGTATACTCCACCTTTCTTTCAGAAAATTTTTATGATATCTCTTATTTCAATAGACAATATTTGTTCGATGTATTCTTTTGTTTTCCATTAATGATGCATCTTTTTCATCCCTTGTATTTCTTCTTACTTTTTCAGTAAGTTTTTATTTTGTATTATGTTTTTTAGTAATTTGATGGATATGCATGATTGTTGTGTCTGAGACTCTTTCCTAATTTTTTTTAATGACCTTCAGCCTTTACGGTTTTCCCAGAAGACTCCTTGCAACTTTAAAATCCCCAAATAACTATCTTGTATCATTAAAATTCTCCCTAAACTATCTTTTGTTAAATAACTATAGAAAACCCAAATAACTACCCCTTTCAAGTGTAACGTGCATGACTACAATCATATGATTGTTTATGGAAAGTGATTTATTGGAAAATTTAAGAATTCTTCAAGGTGGTAATTGGGGAAGTTAAAAGAGGTATTAAGAAAATTAGCCTTTTAAAAATATTGAACCCATGATTACCTAAAAGCGAGTAAATTAACGACCATTCTTAAAGAATACAGTTAGACTCATAGCAGTATCTGATTCTGTTTAAGATTTTCTTATTTATACCTTGTAGCATCATTGAGTACAATTAAAATCAGAATTAGAGATGATCTTAAGAATTTTCTTCACAACCAAAAAAAAAAAAAAAAAACCAAGTGGGAGGTTCATATTCTTTCTTGTCTTCATAAAAGCCAAGTTCATGCAATTGCTTCAAACAAGGGGAATACACACCAATCAGAATAAATCTTGATTGTCTTTCTCAAACTGTAGATTAAACCCCCAACTCAATGAAGACCACTCAAAGAAATCAAAGGAAAAGGACTAAGGAAAATAATGAAAAAAACAAAAGTGGCAAAAGGAGCTTTGTCTCTCTAAAAAACTAATGGAAATAAAATTTATGTTGACGACATCAATCATGAAGGTTTTTAACCTGGATTTTGATCAGGTGCTTAAATTCACTCAGAGAGAGAGAGAGAGAGAGAGAGAGAGAGAGAGAGAGGAATTTCAACAGTCAAATTAGGAGCTTTGTCTCTCTCAAAAACTAAATGGAAATAAAATTTATGTTGACGACATCAATCATTAAGGTTTTTAACTGGATTTTGATCAGGTGCTTAAATTCACTCAGAGAGAGAGAGAGAGAGGAGAGAGAGAGAGAGAGAGAGAGAGAGAGAGAGAGAAGAATTTCAACAGTCAAATTAGGCAGACAAATTAGATTGCTTTTGTGTTTGGATTAAAATAGTCATGGTCTTCTCTTGATCAATAGAATGTCTGTTTCAATTTAATGTTTACCTACTTGGTTGACCAAATATTTGCTACATAAAACAAATTGAATTACTATGACAACAATAGGTCAATTAAGCATCCTCCTGGTTTAAAGAAAATTGAAGGGTTACAATCAAATGGAGATGGCAAATCTAAGTTTTATTTTAGAGTATTTTTCTTTTTTGTGATTTTTTATGCTAGTTAAATAAACGGGACTTAATTATATACCATAATGAAATAGTTCTCTCCGTTCAAATAAAAGACATGTTCAATCAACTATAAATAAAAATAATTATATTTTAATTCAAATATAATTTTGAAATACCAATAGACTCTTTGGCCCTATTGAACTTCCTGTGCGAAACTGTAAAGTCTACAAACACAAGAAACATGTGTAGACTTCCATATCTTTTTAACTTTTTGTTGAGATATATGTATGTGTGTTAATCCATCGAGCAATGGATGTTTTTTTTTTTCCTTTTCTTTTCTTTTTATTTTATCAACAATTTTCATTTTTCTTTTGTCAATTTCTTCTCTTTTTCTTCTAGAAATTGTTGTACCATAAAGGCTCAAGGCCCAACTTTCACTTACTAGTTAACCACAAAAAATCTATGAGATTTCTCTCAATTTCCTCCTTTAAAGGATACATTCATGTTACTTTTCAAGTTTTATATGACCTACACTTAGCTCATTATTATATGAAAAAGTTTTAACATTTTATTAGTGAGAAAATAATTTTCTGCCAGGTGAGCAATTATTTTAAGGAGGAAGAACACGTGCGGTTGACCATTGACCATTTATTTTTTTTGTTGATGATGATATTCTTCTTTCTTGTTCAAAGTAAGAAGAGAAAATGGTCAACTTGACACAAGACTGCATAAGTAAAGTCTACATGTACATTTGTGTTCCATAATTTACTGCACGCATGTCTTCCTCCTCTCGCTTGAATTCTCCTTTGAAAAAAAAGAGATGACAAATGATAAATTTTTTTTTTATAGTACTCTGTGATGTACGGAAATTCACAGATTGTATGTGCTATCTTAGATTTGTGCAAAAATATATGAAAATAAAAGGAGAAATCTGCCAGTCAAGAAAAGTTCTCTGTTAATTTAAGATGATACAAAGGATTTTTATAAAACTAAATAGAGCATGAGCGTTTACTGTAGAATTCAGTAGAATAGAAGTTTGCTAGTTGTTGCCAAGTCTTAATATTAGAAGATGATCTCTGCAATTTATCCAAAAAATAATACCAAGTCTCCAATCGACGAAAAAGCTTTCAACATTAATTTGAGTATGCACATTGGTTCTTCTACGGATACTAGTCGGAATTATATTGATTTTGCATGCAATTAACATCCATTAAAAGTCATTTTTCTCCAAAATATCCAAGTCCTTACTTGTCTATTATGAATGATAGGAACAAGTCTAAAACTAAGATTAAAACTTGATCCTGAATAAAATCTTGAATGAAACCTAACATCTCCACCCCAAAATATCCAATATATCCAAGTTCTTACTTGTCTATAATTAAGAAAGATTGAATACAAGAAGTAACAGGAGACTTCTTCTTTTGGATCATGAAATCACATTTCAATCTTAATAACCAGTTCCCCTCCTGAATTAGGTCCTAACCAAAAGTCTTAATTGCTGCATTCTAAAACAACATTGTGAGACAACTTTCATAGAAACTACCTTAGTTTTGGCATGTTAAGGGAAATCAAACAAGGTTAGTGAGTGAAGCTGGTCATTGAAAAGCTTTGCATGTGGTTTGAAAATGAGTCCACTGAAAGAAAAAAAAAAAAGAAAAAAAAAAAAAGAATGAAACAATGAGAGAGGAAGAATCAAAGGAAAGAAGACTGAAACGTAGTTTCCCACTCACAGTAGCTATTTTTTTCCCCTTTCGGATTTTATTGACGGTAGAACTCAAGTAGAGTGAGATGGAAAAGTTATTTCATTCTGCTTCATGTAACTACGAGTCTACCCTGATCGCAAGAGCGTACTACTTGTGCTTCTGGTTGAGCTGACAAGATATAGTTGCAACCGGGCGATTCCGAACAAAAAGACCAGATACTCATAGTAGCTATTTGCATTAAAGTAAAAGTTGATTGAAGTAATTTTTAGTGTTAGTTAAGCTCATTCTTTCAAATTTCACAAAATCACCAATTTTCTCTAAAATCCAACAACACCATCCTCCATTAAAATATCAAAAAGACATGCTGATATTGCACTCTACATCTACACACAACACTCACACACTCATTCAGCTACAAAATCATCACTTAACTTATTAGTCATAAAAACAAAAATGAGAGAGAGAGAGAGAGAGAGAGAGAGAGAGAGGAGAGAGAGAGAGAGAGAGAGTGTGTTAATTCATTCATCCCAAAACTCTTTGAGCTCCTCCACTGAAGGGAGCTTCATCTTCAATATGTCATCAAACTCTCCTTCCCCTTCTCTCCCCCACCTCCTCCCTCCCCCTCCGCTGGTCGGAGCTGCTTTCCGGCCCCTTCCCTCCCCCCACGGCCGAGTCCTTGCCAGTAAGCCACTGCACCACCGACTTGAAGTGCGTGGCGTCCGTGCACACCTTCTGCGTCTCGATGATCTTTATGTTCACCGCCGTTCGGTTCTGCGGCTTCATTCTTGAAATATTTCTCGACAATTTAGGAATAAATTTAAGAGGGAGGGTCTGCTACTTTTAAATGGAGGAAAGAGAGCGAAGAGAGATTGTACAGTGGTTGTCAAGAGTCAGGCTGAGCCAACTCCCCCTCTGGGCTTCACCTTAGACAATTGAATTGAACCTTGAAAGTTGAAACTGTCCCTTGGTCAATTTTGCCCTGCTATTGACTGATGACGGACGGTACTGTTACCGTTACCAGTGAACCAGCGTTTTTCTAGCATAAAAACCTAATGAAACCGCCGGTTCAGCTTGACCCCAGCGAACTGATATTTTCATTAATTCAGCAAGTTCTGTTCCAACATGAAATTCAAAGCCAGAGAATATATAAAAACCAAATGAACCGCGCCAGTTCGACTATGAACGGTTTAACTGATAAACCATCAGTTTGTATGGAGAATAGTCCTGACATCCATAGTAAAATCTTTAAAATTAAATTTCAAACTGTCCTAAAAGAAGAGGGGGAAAAAAAAAAAAATCTAACTTTTGTCGAAGAAAATTACAGAAAAAGTCTTTATTCATTGCTTTTGGAGGGTAGGCTGTAATCTGATGCAAGGAAATTCGCTTTGTTCTTCGTCTATCCATTGTGAAGAGATTTTACTATTTATAATGTTTATTACATGCAACCGTAGTGTCATTGCTGGGAGATATTTTCCATTATATAATTCTGATTTGATCATATCATTACTATACTAAACAATAAGTCTTATTGTGAGAACATCTCAACCGATTTTTCGTGACAATTGACTTGAATGAGGTGGAAGAGAAAGCCACGTGCCTGAAACATTAAGCTGGTTTAGAATGGGTTTTTTTCCCTCTCCTCTTTGTTTCCTTTTTCTTTGCTTGGTTCGTTAAAAAAAGAATATGTAAAATTTTTTTTTCTAATATCCAATATTTTCAATTTAGGGTCTGTTTGGATTTAAGGAATTGGTGTGAAGTGAGGAAGTAGGAAGTAAGATTTATTTCCTTTAGGAAAAAGGGAAATGAGTAGTAAATTTCTGGTGTTTGGATGGTTGTTTGGAAGTGTGGTTTGGAAAATGTTTTGTCGTTTCCGGTGTTTGGATGGTAATGAAAAGTGGAAATGGAAAAGTTGACCACAAAGTTGACCGTAAAATAATATTAAAATAAATTAATTAAGAAAAATAAAAATAGATTGTAATTAGAATACAATTGAGATTTACATGACCAAAAAATTAACTGTTTTATACTATAACTTATTATAAATAAGATTTACATGACCACAAAATTAACTGTAGCACTCTGGAAGTGAGAAAATGGTTGTGTAAAAGAGAGATGAAAAGGGAAAATGGGTTTTCTTATTTTCCTTTTCCGGTGTTTTGATAGATAGGGAAATGAGCAATTATACTTCCCCACTTCCTCCTTCACTCCGATTCCTTACATCCAAACACGCCCTTAGCAACACAAAAATAGGAATAGAAATAGAAATACCAACAAGAAACACAACATGTGCCCCTTGCCGTTGATCGAGCATCAACCTGGCCTGGGCCTATTAGTATGCAATTGGACCTAGATTAGGACTGAATTGACCTTTCCCCAACTTGGGCTGGACTTGGACTTGTGAAATTTCTCATCTGGGTCAATCAGCACATGTTTGTGTGGGCCCGAACCCAGCGGTTCCCAGTCGCACCCCAAAAAACCACACTTTCAAACAAAGACTTTGCAAGTACTGTGGCGTACCCCGACTTGAAAATCCAGGTCAAATTACTGTTGAAACGGTTGAATACACAATCATATATTCATGATTTCCTCCTCCGCGGCGGCCCGGAATCCTTCCCGGTGAGGCTCTGCAACACCGATTTGAAATGCATCGCGTCTGTCGCCACTAACTCACGGTCACAGTTGTTGGATGTGATTTGAGTTGGTGGGAAAACTTTAGTTTCCCTCTTATTTGACTTTGGTTTTAGAATCACGTTGAATAGGAGATGAGAGGTTAGGTAGTATGTATGCCAACTACTCTTATGCCTATTGTTATGAGTATTAGGCCATGGGCCACACCCCACACGCGCCGCACGCCGAACCGAACCTGGTTGGCGCGCGCTCACTACCTGTGGACACGAATGCAGTTTGATTCAGGAGGTTCTTGAACCTAAAACTTTTTTTCAATTTTTTTTATTTTAATTTTTACTTAAAATTCTGTTTTAATTTTTCGGGATTTTCTGTTCGGCTTTGAACCCACTCTCCGGATTTACTCGCGAACTGCACGATCGTGTGCAGATTTAGAGTGGGACTGTTACAACAGATGAACTCCGAGAATCTATAAAGCTTCTCGCAGTTCAGTCTGTTTCCTGCAAAAATATTACAACATTCTCTGTCTCCCTCCTCTATATTTCTTTATTACAAATTCTGGTTCGATTTTTCTTATTAATTTTCGGAGCATTTCTTTTACATACGGGCATCGAATATACCATCTGAGCAGAGGCCTACTCATCGTCCGTGGCAAGGTGCTGGCGATTTACCGGGAGCTTTTACCGTTAGGAGAGGAAGTCATTTTAAGGTCTAGACGAGGGGCCAACCATCTATCTTTTAGGGCAGTACTTTTGCACGACTATCACCCCAGGCCAGCAATTTGACTTTCTACTTATTGTTTTATGTTAGTTGCATGCTTAGGACAAGTAATTAATTTGGTTAAAATTTATATTTTAATTTATTGCATGATTTATGATTTAAATTTTAAAATATTTTTACATACCCAACAGCAATGACCTTCACCTTCACAGGCTTCTCCATTCAAACAACAAAAAAGTTGATTCCGATGAGCAGAGAAACAACCCCAAGTGGAGATAGAAATGGGCTCGATGACGACGACGGTCAATCTTGTGCAAAGAGAAAGAAGGGTACAAACTGGCTATCAACAATCAACCCAAGTGGCATAAAATTGCAAGAGGGATGAAAACGATGGTTCGTGAACGCATTCAATCCACTGACGCGGATCGCTGGTGCGTTTGATGGGGCGGGTCACGGCCGGAGACAGCCTGGCGCTGAGTACTACTTGGCTCTTGGTTGTCGGGAATCAAGTTGGAGCACAATGAATCCAAAGAAAAAGTTTTTGTTTGGATTTTACTTGATAATGATGACATAATAGTAAACAGTGGGAGTTTCGGATCATACATGGTTTTTGGCCACGTCGCAAGCTTGGCTGGAGGATCCGCAACCATGAATCCTATTATTGGCAGAAAAGAGGGTGAATAACTGCTGATTAATGCTAACAAGAGAGGTTTTACATGGGTTTACATGCAGTTGACTGAATGCATAATTTACCCATAATTCTCCCTATGATATGTACATGTGTAGCTTGACTCAGTTAACTGTAATCAGCCAAGAAACAACCACCTTGTTCTTTAAACTCTATGAATGTTTTGACTGATTGTCGCTCTAGAATAACAGCGCCTCAATGCTGTGGGAGAGACAAACACTGGACACTGAAGTTTTATAACTCGTTTGCAAGCCAAGAGAGGAGTAGGAGCAGCATAGGACTGGAAAGTCGACCGGGCGGTCGACCGCAGTTTGTGACCAAGACATGCACAGGCAGAACAAGGAGGAAAGAGGCTGGGCGATCGACCGGACGGTCGGCCGCATGTGGATAATGTGGACCGCAACAGTTGATCGAGAGTAGCATTGTTTTTTTGTGCAGGCGAATTGTACTAGCGATCGACCGCATGATCGACTACGTGGTCAATCGACCTGCAAATTTGGCAAGTCTTGACAGATTTTAGAATTAGGTTTTGACGAGGATTTCGTATCCGATTTGATTTTCTTTAATTGGCTCTTTCCTTTGGCTATATAAGAATGGTCTCTGCACCTCAAATTGTATCAATTACTTGATAATTATATTCGGAGTTCTAGGGTTTAGTTTGTTTGAGAGAATTCTACAGCCGGTAATTTGAATTTTCGGATCAATTTGTAACCCTTGTAATTTTGTTGGTTAAATAAGATCTTTTTCCTTCTTCTCTGAGGACGTAGGCTAGTTGTCGAACCTCATTAAATCATTTGTTCTCGTTTTCTCTCTTTTATTTGTGTTCGTGTCATATTGGTTTGTGATTGACTCGGAGTTGAAACACTGATCTTGATGATTGACGTGTGTTGGGATCCTCCGAAAGGCGCAAGAAATGCGTGGATACCTAAACCTGGTTCTCGAGCAACTGCGACTTCAATCAGAGGGAAAAAGAAAAAAAAAAAAAAAAGAAAGAAAAAGAAAACAGATTGCTTAGACCAAATCTAACTCTGAAAAATTATGATATTTAGATCTTCAAAATATAGTTAATCACTACATTGAACTGGCTGAATACGATTACGTTATCAGTTTTCAGTAAAATCGCCGAATCGAATAGCAAACTGACAAAACATTGGCTACCTGCATATCTTGTGCGCAGAAATTATGCAGTTTGTGCATTTTACACAACAATCTACTGTATATTCGACATTCACTTTAAAAGAAAGAAATGCCATCGCTGATTCAGAACCACCTGGTAATAAAGATCAAAGTTACAAATGCTCCATGTGTGATATCATCAATATCAAGTCCATTCAATTGCCGACAAACTCACAGGATCCAAAAGCCAAGGAAATTTCAAGATGATCCGTGACGATGAAGAACCCAAGATGAGAACATGAAGAAGATTCAGAGAGATTGGAAACTTTCTAGTCAAGGAACTTGCCTCTGGCCCTCTACTTGATAAAAGCTTTAGAAATCCCTTGCTCATTCATTATGCTGTTACTTTTCTACACATTTCCTTTACAACATCCAAATAAATAGGGAGAACAGTGATTCTTGCTGATATTTATATATCTCACAAAAGCTGCCTCATATATCACCATTTGTTTATTACTCACAGGTTTCACAATTTGCTTCTCTCAACTTTTCTCTTTCTTGAAGCAAAAATTTCAAATTTGCTTTTCTAACATGATTTTAAATCATCATCCTTTAACTACTTTTAGTGATAATTATGTGTAAAAAATTCACATTTCCTCGATAATTTTGATAAATGAAATGAACAATAATGACAGGGTTTAAATCAGCAAACAAAGTCGCATTCAGGGAAAGAAAATTAAAATCAGCCAAAAAAAAAAAAAAAAATCTGACCATATTAATAAAGAAACTAAAAGCCTAAAATCCAAAAAAATAAGTAAAGAATCCAAATTCCGTTATGATCTTGACCGCCGCCTTCGCTATCGCCGGAATCGAAGATCGCCGGCGATTCTGACATCCGCAGAGGGGAAGATAAATAAATAAAAGCTCATGCAGAATGTCAGTTGCAAATTACAATAAAGAAAAAACTCTGCCGTTGCGAAACGCCCCTTATTTGCTACCGAATCCGCCTCTTAAAAAATTAGAAAAAAGGAAATATTTTTATAGCTGTTTTGAAAAACTTGGGCCGAACAGTTTGGGATGGGCTCTCTCTAGACAAGATTGAGACATTTAAGGGTTGGGCCAATGCTTGAGAAGTACAATATATATATTGGCATAAGAAGGAGATTATTTGGTTGGAAAAAGAAAAGCCTAGCTAAAACAAACAAATAAGTTATATCTCAATCTCCAATGTTAATTTTTTTAGAAACACATGAGGGAAAATGGGAGATTAAATTTGTAGAGAAATTTTTAAAAAAAAAATTTAGAAAATTTTCCTAATAGAACGATGAATGAAGAAGATGCAAACAGAACTGAATTCGGGAATTATCTAGAGGTCTAATTAACCCATTAATTTTCTTTTCAAATAAATATGAAAATATGAAATTGTAGAAATCATTGAGCTTTTCAAATATCTGATAGATTTCATCATCACCCCATTTCTTCACATAAAAACTTAGTACTTGATTACATTATGAGAATAAAGGAAATAGTTTTCGATCTGAAGACAACCTTTTATCAGCAATTTTGATTCTGACGTAACATCTTATCTTTAATTAAGACTAGGTTTACCTCAAATTTTTAATTGTCTTTGTAAGAGTACCAGATCAATCCTCTTTCTCTCTCTAAATGACAAGCCCACCACAATGTAAGCAATATTGTGAAGCTATATGGTCTCCAGTGTTAGAAGCCAGCATCTAGCTAGCCCTTTAAATTTATATCTAGTGTTTTAGGGTAGAAGGTGGTCCAACTTCCTTAAACCGATTTCTACGATTTTTTTGCAAGTCATATTGCTTCTGTTTCTGTTATTGTATATTCTTCAAGAATTCACCTATCTACAAGCTTCTGAAACAATCTACATGTATTTTCGTCAAGTTAATCTTATTGCATTGTAGATGTTGCTTATGTTATTGCCACAAACTTGGTAAGATAGATGGATTGCTGTGTTGTTAAGGTAGTTTCCTGAATAACGAGGCAATAATTGGAACACCACGATTTCGCTGCTTAGACAATTAGCATTCACATGATGTGCCATGTTCCCAACGTTCATAAGGCTGTCGCATTCAATCGTAGACTTGATCGAATCAGTCGCGTAAAATTGAAGTATCTGAGGTAAGACACGTTCATGCATGATCCAATGAAAGAAATAACCTCACCTAATCTCAAAATTCATATAGATGATTTTAATACAGTAGTGAATCGAATTGAAGAGGAGCTTATATAGAACATGGTTGGCATGTTGCTCTCGTTGAATCCTTATCTAAAAAACAAGAGATATTGTGAGCTCCTAGCTATCACCAACTAATTAGTTCTTTTTGAGTGTCGACTGATATATGTTTTTTTTATAACAATTATATATGCATTATATGCATTTTTTTCATATAGATGAATCCTTGCATGTTGCTGCAAATTTTTTGTGTACCTCAGAGTTCATCAAATTTCTTTTGCAGAAAGCCCTACAGTTGAAGTACGAACTTGAGCACAAAGAAGAGAAACTTTGCTTGCAAGTAAAGGAGTGCACATCTCAATGCAAACGACAATAGATTCATTCCTATAGTATAAACAATTGATTGTTAGTGAACCAAGCAAGTTTGGCCAGAAGCCTTCGCTATGGCTCTCTGCAAGTTAACTGTTTTGAGAATAAGATGATGGGTCAAACCCTAGGTTTGTCAAACCCTAGGTTTCTTGTGTTCTTTTGCCTTTAGCACCATTTTGTTTTCATCCTGTATGCGTGCAAGTCTTTTAGCGACACTGCGTGCATATCACGTGGGGAGAAGATGACATGGATGTCACACAGTTTAAGTGGAGAGGAGAATAATGGAAGTGTGAAAGATGGGAAGGGACAAAGCACACAGAAATGTTGGCGAAGAAGGAGGAAAGGTTCTCAAAGACTTGGAAAATTCTCACTTGAGTTGAAACTTGAAAGCCTCTCTTTATCTATTGCCTCTTCATTTCAAAAAATGACCAGCTCATCCCCTATTAATCGCACTAAATAATTAATCTCTGCAACTTAATAATCCAATGGCCCATAATAATTTGAGGGTAATAGAGATAGACAAGTGGATCCATTTTCTATCAATTGTTCGAGGGTCTCACTCAAATATTAGTTTTTAAGGGTGAGATGGGAGCCAGATATTGTAATTAGTTTAGTAATATATCTGATCAATTGATTGACTGAGTATAATTCAAAGCCAGTGAAAGATTATCTGGAACTTGATTGGCATGCAGGCATCAGAATTGGTTGACTTTTGATAGGTAACTGGAGGAGTACTGTTTGAGAAAATCCATAGTGCGGAAATGTAAGGGTCTGTTTGGTTCGAAACAATTCAGAGGAAACCTTCCCCGCTCTTCAACTTTTCATGAAGAATTCTCTCGGCGGGCCCGCACTTTCCCTCTTTGCTCATGCTTTCAGCCCCTTGCGGGGCCTAAACCGCAGGAGAAAATTCGGTGAGCCCGCAGTCACTGCTTGCGGGCCCCACCAGGTTTTTTTTTTTTTTTTTTTTTTTTAACAACCACAAACACATATGAAAATATTTTAATACAACACAGGATGCACTTACGAAAACACGCCGTAACTTATTCATATTCGCGATTCAAACTAGATACATGTTCTAAGACTCTTATGAATCAAATTTCATAATCAATAGTTTAGATCATGAATCTAAATGAATTACGCATTATTTTTATAAGTGTATGTAAACTCTTATGTTACATCTTATATCTATTAAAATTTCGAGACAGACACACACTATGCCTTTCAGAATGAGGTGTCTCCACTCACTCAAGAAAATGAGTGGAGCAAACATTACAATGGACCATTTCTGTAGCACCCGATGCTACAGAGGCCTCGAATTCCTCATATAGTAGCAATAATTAATTCAATAATTATCTCGTTTTTGTAATGTATTCTTCAAGCATGTGCAGTTCAAATAATTTTTCTTGCTTAGTTGTCTCAAATAATTAAACGAGCTACATTACTCTTTCAGATGAGTAGTTTGGCTATAAAAGAACATCGTAGCTCGTCATCCATGTCCTCATTCTCACCAAGAAAAAGATTATAAAAAATAAAAAATTATAAGTGTGTTCCAAGAAAATGGCTTCTGCAAGCTATTGTACCATATTTCTTCTCTTGCTTGTCGCAATCTACTTGTGTAAAGCAACTGATTTCAACATTCTCGATTTTGAAATGGCATGGAAGCATGAGCTATGGATGGCTAAGCATGGGAGAACCTACAAGGACGAGGCTGAAAAAGCACGACGGTTTGAGATATTCAAGGAGAACATCAAGTATATAGAAGATTTCAATAGTGCCGGAGGTCACAATACACTCTGGGTGAAGGTCCATTTACTGATCTCACCACCAAAGAATTCATGGCTATTTATGCTAGTGGACTTGAGGAGTACTCACCCGAGTCTTTAAAGCATGAGATGATGGAACCAGTACTAAATTATACTGCTCCTCCTTCTAGTGTTGATTGGAGAGCCAAGGGTGCGGTTAGCTCTGTCAAAAATCAAGGATACACTTGCGGTAATAAGATTTTCTTACGAGTTATTAATTTCCTTGTTTTGTTTCCATTTTATTTTTTTAAATAGTTGTTCGAGGAGTCTACTTAATTATTGTTCGGCAAGTAATCTCTTAGTTAATTTTTAATGCTCTAAACAACACATAAATACTCATTTTCTGAGTTGACGAGGATATGTCAAAATTTACAGGTAGTTTGTTGGGCGTTTACTGTAGCTGGACAGTAGAAAGCATCAACAAGATTAAGAAAGGTGTACTCTACGATTTATCACCACAGCAACTTATAGACTGTGACATCCTTAACGGAGGATGCAAGGGTGGTTTCAGGCAGGGAGGGTTTGAATATGTCCTCAAAAATGGAGGCCTCACCACCGAAGCCAACTACCCGTATACCGAAAAGAAAACACTTGCGATGCAACCAAGGAAAGCGAAATCGTGGCGACCATCACCGGCTACCAAAACGTCGTGCCTCCGAACGATGAGGCGGCGATCATGGCGGCCGTGGCAAATCAGCCGGTAGCCTCAGGAGTCGATGCGTCACCAGATTTTTCAGCATTACAAGAAGGGTGTTTTCCATGGATTCTGTGCAAGAAGCACCAATCATGCTATCCTTATTGTTGGTTACAACGACACGAACCCATCAGACAAGTACTGGATAATCAAAAACTCATGGGGCAAAAATTGGGGTGAAAATGGATATGTTAGGCTTGAAAAGGACGTTGGATTGTGTGGTATCGCTAGGGTCGCAAATTACCCAACCCTGTAATGACTAGCTGTGACTGTGGGAGAAAATGATGGTTTTCGTCTCATCGTGCAAGTAGTATTACTCATGCATGTGTGATCCTTCATCCACGCCTAAATAAAGAGAAGGATATATCTATTGCTCGATATATTATAAATAAACGGATTCTGTCTTTGAGTTTGTGTAGTGTTTAATGCATATACCCCATGATTTATATTTCAAGCTTCCATTGTTCTCAGCAACTGTTGACAAACTGAAAAAACAGTGAGTGAACTGGTGTTCATGGGATTCGGTTCATGTGTGTGAGCCACACACATAGAATAAGAGCCACACATACACATAACATATTATAAGAAAATCAATACACAAGTCAATGGTGATTGTTCATAATACCAAGCCGAGCGTGTTGGAGGTCGGCTGAGATGAACGCCGCCAACTGCGGTGCACGGGCAATCAATCTTCAAAAGAGGAGAAGTCATCAAAGGGGGTCGATCGGATATGACCCCCCACTTAAAACATCCGGTGCATAAATTTGCATTGCACGTGCAACACATGTAGAAGACTGGTTACAACTTCAAAACAGCAATAGTTAATAAATTGTTGTTTTTCTAATGTCTTATCCAAGATGTGAGACTTAAATAAACTTATTAAACAGGTCAGGTACGGATCAACAGTATCCAGGTCACACAAATTGCTCTGACCCATGCCTAACACAACGACCCGACCCATTTGCCACTCATAATAGCACGTGAAGAAGACGAGCTATACAAGAATAAAGATTTTTGTGTGGATAAACTGTTTGTGACACGAAAATTATGATATCAATTTTTGGGACGAACAATCGAGTTACGATAATAACTGTTGTGCATGCTCAAGACCCTGATCGATGTTGCGGAACGTGGCAACATGTAATACTTGCAAAAAAAAAAAAAACTATTGTAAAGACAACCTATATCAAAACAAAACGAGTAGAAACAAGGAGTTAACATGGTTTGGCCCAAACCTGACCTACATTTACGGGAGAGAACT